>NGKJ01000116.1:5141-27586 GCA_002162495.1 Myriosclerotinia curreyana | reverse complement strand
CCTCAACATAACCCCCCGCTGGCTCGGCCTCATCGTCGTCCCCGGCGAACACATAACATGCATCGAGCTCGAAGAATTCGAAAGCCAAGTGCGCGGACGCAAAGCCGCGAGCGCGAGCGCGACCACTCCAGATCCGCTTGCGAAAGAAGATCCTTCACAAGGTCAGAGCCAGCCGGATCCGTTGGTAACGGGGAAGGAGATATCTGTCTGAAATGTAAGGGAGAGATGAGATATGGGATGTGGGATATGGGATGTGAGAGGAGGTGAATGGGAAAGAGCGGTCGTCTTCTCAACTGGAGTCTTATGTCCGCGCACCAAGCAATCGCTATGAGCAGTAAGACCGTTCGCGGTTGGTGAATATCAAATGGTAGTAAGAGAAGAACAGTATGAGGATAGACATGAAGATGGGAATAGAAGCGATCAAAGAACCGCATTTGGGATATGTTGAATTCGGCATCGAAATGTCAAATGAATTCACCCAGCGATGTGGGATTACCAAGGATGGATGCGATACTTTAAATTTGGGCCACCCGGTGAGTCAGTCTAGATTTGAGGATTAAAGGAGACTGGCCATGGGATGTTTAGGGCTAGATGATGCTGGGGATGATACAAAGATTCATCACATGGTTGTTGTGGATGGGCCAAGATACCCGGGGAAAGACATGTTACACAAATATAGGTAGAAATCATTTAAGAAAAATTTCGAATCAAAATTGCAAGTCAAGATTTCGAAGCTGTCATTAAAACTACAAGTACAAAAGAGAAGAACCCATAGAAGTGTTCCCCTGCCCCCCAGCTGCAAACCCTCCAGCCCTCCAATTTCATTTCCTCATATGTCGTATATGATCAATTACCACCACATTATCATCATAAAAAAAAACATCGATCCATTCCGAGCAGTAATAAACATAGGAAGCAAAGTTAAAGAGATCTTGGGAATATCCTCCACCAGTCTGTTGTTTCCTACTTGACACTTTTGACTCCCCTACCATCCTTTAACACCCTCACTAGCTGATTATTATCTTCTCAATCTTTCTTGACATTAGATTCGACCATTATGCGAGTTCTTCTTGGCGACCTCTTTGTTCGCCATTGGTGACACTGCCTTGGGTGGAGTGAGCGACCTCTTCTTCTTCTTCCTCATCCTCGTATTCGTCCCCACCCTTGTGAGCGGCAGCTGGTACCCAGAGACCAGACTCGTTATCGTTCAAGGGTTGGTCTTGACCAGTGAGGTCGTGACCTTGAGCATTACGTTGAATATTGTTTCGTCGGCGTTGAGACAATGTGCGAGCACGGGTAGAGAGGTTGGAAGAGACAGCAGCATTGGAGTTGACCCAGTTGGTGAGAGAATCCTCGCAATCTTGGATGATGGCCTTGCTAGCCTCATATCCATCATATGCTTGGCGAGTCTCACCTGGAGTGACAGGAGTGTCATCAACAAGTTCCAAAAGATGCTTTCCGTAACCAGCGATAATAGCAACCTTTTCGCAATGTTCACGGAGAGCATCAAATTGGTAGGTGTAAGCAGCCTTGAGCTTCTCACGAGTAATGTTGGAAAGTTGAGCTTCGGCGACAAGGGATTCGGCTTCAGCACGAACAAGTTCCTGCTCAAGAACGACAATTTTTGGAGATTCTGGCTCTTTGTATTTGAGTTGAGCGATTTGATCAGTAATCTTTTGCTTGCGATCTCTGCTGGGTTGAACGGAAGCTTCGATGTTTCTGATGCTCTTGATAGTAACTCGGTATTGGTCATAACGATCAACGTATTGGTCCTCAAGTTCACCAATCTCGTAGAGCAATACACCAAGCTTATCAGTGACATCTGAAACATCTTCGTCACATGCTTCACCCCAAATGGAAAGTTGTTGCTGTATGATATTAGATTGATAACTTTAAACAAGTGTTGTAAGTACTTACTGCTACCTCCATTCTCTCTCTGCCGACAAGTTCCATACTCCGCATAACATTCTTCTCCATCTTCACGAGTTGACCAAGCTTTTTGGAAAGCTCTGGACCCCTGGTGTTGAGCGCCGAATGTGTCTTGAGTCGCATAGCATGGCCTGATTCAACGTTGATTAGCAAGCTATCCCTTCAATGGCATGGTGGAGGGAGATAATTTCATTATCAATGTAAATAAAAATCAGGCAACAAGTTCATGGTGGCAACTGAGATAATAACATATCAGACACAGACAGATGCTTTCCTGTATGGCCAGAAGAACATGATAAACAAATAAACGCATCCGGAATAGCCATATAGGACGGCTGGGTGCACTGCTACTCATCCACTTGCACCCCTCCGTTGCCTGTATACAGAAACTTCCATATACCCCACACCCATCGTGTAAATTATATTGTAGACGTCATATAGAAATGTACTGACCGATACCGCTTCTGCCGAAGAACTTTCCGGATTTTGTGCTCGATGGTGGTGGAGGGGGGTTTTGAAGTTGCGAGGCCTATGAAGTAGAGAAAGAGTCGTCAGTAAATGATCTATTCAATCGGGCGAACTGATTGCGACGATGATATGTGCCATCGTGCCATCGCCCCTCTCAAGATGTATAACTTACTGTTGGAGCCCGCGATTGTCTCATAGAGTATGTACGATGCATTTTTGAAAGTGGGTTGGTTGGTTGATTGATGGTTAGTTTGAAGGTCTTTGTTATGATGCGAGTAAAGGTAAGAAGTATTTGTTAACTTGACGGGGTGACTTTTGATGTATAATGTATAAGAAAAAGGGATTGTTGTTGTTGATTGTCAATAGATTGATAGATTAATTGAATAATAGAAAAAGGAAGCTTCGGAAGGTAGAGTAGGTAGTCTTAGATAGATAGCTGGCTTGATATTGCCTTCTTGTTGATTCTGGAGAGAATTAAGTGGGACAGAAGGCACAACAATATTTAGTTTATGACGATCATATGAATGAATGAATGAATGGCTGGGGTGGTCTGGTTGATAGATACGGGTAGTAAGTAGTAAGGTAAGTTACAACAACAAGGAAATGACGTCGGCCCTTGCTCCTCATTACCAATTAACCAATTATATCTCTTCATTTTGAGTTGACCGGAAGCATCTACTATTATAACTTCCATTGGTAAAAGCCTCCATCAAAACTTCTACTCTCTATATAATAATATATATAATAATATATATATATATATATATATATATATGGAGGATTACTACAACTTCATTACTACCTACATGATATAAAATCCTACTTACTCCAAAGGGATACATACCTATATAAGTTATAATATAATACGGGAATCTCTCGGAAATGCTATTTCTTTGGATTCTACGAAGTATGTATTATTCTATACTCCGTAGTATTATAGTATTATAGTATATACCCCATTTCTGCATATCTTCAAACCTTACTGTAATTTATAAGTCTAGCGCCGCCAACAACAGCTACCTATCCAAAGTTTAAAAGACAGCAAATCAAGGAATCAAGGAATCAAGTTAGTACTAGACTGGACTCTGGACTTGGACCTCGTCAGCTTTTCCCTCAATTTTTACCTTTTTTTTTTTACCTAAGTTAGACTTCTGCCAACTTTTGGTTCTGGTTTCTTCTGGTTTCTTCTGTTCTTCTGTTCTTCTGTTCTTCTGTTCTCCTGTTATTGATTCGATGAATTCGATTGACTCGATTGTTTAGTCACGTGTTTATCTTATTTTCTACCATGTTTTTGGCTCTTTTTGTTTGCTTCCCGACCTTGAACCCTTGAAAAACCCTTGGAATTAGTAGGTTTTAGCCTTTGTTGTTCCAGAACCCCCTCTATGGCTTTTTAATAATGTGTAAAAATTTCATCATAATAATCTCATTTCTTCTAAATAAACAACGCCATTGCCTTTGGTCTCCGAATTTGAACCTTAAGGTGAGCCACCTACCGAATATTCCTGGTGCATCAGAACGTATGGCATAACGAAGTTGACCTTTTTGATAGGGGGAAGAAATCGGCCATATAATTCTTAGAACCGCTTCTCAACGACTGAAGTTGTCAAAGGGATTGTCCGAGAAGTCTCAAGAACAATCATTTACTTCCTTTGATTGTGGAAGTATTTCTTTGTTCAGGAGGTCTACTTGGAAAGAATTGGTAATTACTATTACTATCACAATCACGACAAAGAAAACGAGAACCAAGAGAGTCCTTGTTTTCGACTGTCGAGTTACAGAACAACTCATGTGAATCTCATATATAATCTTCGTCCAGGTCCCCATACTATTTAATTCTTCGAGTCTATCGCAACCGCAAAACTATCATCTTGAAATAAAAAACAACAAGAAATAGTGACCAACCAACCAACCAACCAAAAAACCATCAAGATGAAGACCACAATTCTCATCTCGACTTTTATCGCAGTCACCACTGCAATCCAACTTGAGCCAAACCCAGAGCCACACAAGTTCAACCCAACACATCCTTATCGCAGTAATCATACCAGAATCTCGACATACAAATCGACACCTACCACATTGCTCACGTTACCTGGTGGTGTGTTCGTCCAAACCACAATGCCAACAGGCACCCAAACCACAAACCCCGACTGTCCAAACATGACGCCAGCTGCGTCAGGAACAGGAAGAAACGGGCGCGGGCGCGGGCGCGGGCGTGGTTGAATGGTGAGGTGTTGAGATTCTGGTGCTGAGTGGAAGTTTCCTCATATTTAACATAATCTTTTTTTCCATCTAAATCTATGCTTTTCTTATCCCATTATGCTCCCCGTCATGTAAGATTCACACCAACCCGATATTCGATTTTCGCAGTGCAGTGCGTTTACCTGAATATCCTCTTTTCCATTCAGGCCAAACTAATTAATTGCTTCCTTCTCTCTCCCGGATAATACCTAATAATAGCTCATTTGACATGACCAGATCCGGGGTGGGTGGTGACTTGCTTCCCGGCAACCACCATGATTATCTATTAAATAAATATCTTATATCTGATCCTCTAATGGTACATGTCTGAAATCTTATACTTACCTTCATTCCCATCGTGATTACCCAAAAAAATGAAAAATGAAAAATGATCGCAAGTCTCATGTGATATTCTCACAATCACCTGATATACACGTGATTTGAATTGAAAATGAATAGTCAATTGGCAAGCACTTCTCTACAATTCAGTATAATATTACCCACATCACCGAAAACTAATCATTTATACACAAGGTATACCCTTTTTGTTGCTTCAATAATAACAACCTCATACTAATAAGTGCTAAGCATTTGGATCCGCATCTCCCCTGCATGTACTTTTTACCCCACATTCTGCATCAGAAACTTCCACGACAGGTATAGATCAGCTAACGAAAATGTCAAGAGAATAGGAAAAGATGTACAATGAGGGGTATTGTAACGTTGTACTCCGTATGGTGTTGTGTAAGGATAAGTGGATGCATGCCGTTGATATAGATGGGTTGAGGGAGTGTATGAAAAGATGTGTCTTCCCCTTGATTTTGTCAATTTCAACATCTATCGAAATCTCGTCGTGGGTTTTCTGGCTTTTCGTTATTTGATATTCAGTCATGGGATTTCTACCACAATGGCGGTCGTTTCTTGTGGGTCTGGTCATGGTGGTAGATGTAGGACTGGGAAGTCACTTAAATGAGAGAGATTTCGATGTGTTTAAATATGTCGATCCATTCATTGGAACTGCAAATGGAGGTATGTATTTACGGCAGATTATTAGAAGCAATCACTCACTGATGTACTGTAGGCCATGTATTTGCTGGAGCAACTTTACCGTTTGGTAAGTTTCTCAATCTTCACAATCCATGATCCAAGCTTATTAGTTCAAAGGTATGGCAAAAGCAGTGGCAGATGTAAACAATCCCGATGAAAAACAGGGAGGATTTGCTTCAGATGATTCAGACATTACGGGATTCTCTCATATGCATGATTCTGGTACAGGCGGTGTAAGTAAAACTATATTATCGGAAAAGAAGTTCTTTTACTGATCCATATACAAGTCCCCCTCGCTTGGAAATTTCCCATTATTCCCACAAACAGGTTGCCCCGGGGATAACGTGGATAATTGCTTCTTCACCAAAACAGCTCGAGCATCAAGAAGAATCAATGGGACTGCAGAGGCACATCCGGGTTATTTTGCAGTATCGCTGAATACTTCTATCCACACGGAAGCTACAGTCACAAATCACACTGCGCTATATCGATTTACATTTCCCTCAAACTCGACATCTAACTATTCAGACTCTACGCAGCAGACTTCTCTACCCTATAGTCCTCTTATTCTCGTGGACTTGACGGATCTACCGGATTCCCGCTCCAATGGTTCAGTTCAAGTTGATCCGGATACCGGTCGACTTTCAGGAACCGGAACTTTCAGCCCTTCATTTGGAATCGGAAATTATGATTTACATTTCTGTGCTGACTTCAAGGGTGCAGAGATCCGAGAAACGGGAGTTTTCATGAACAACCGTGCCGGAAGCCACCCCAAAAACCTGAGCGTCACACCCGATGGAATAAATACGCCACCTCTCCCAGCCGGAGCATGGACACAATTCCATGCCCCTACCAACAATCAGATTCTCGCACGAGTAGGCGTATCATTCATAAGTATCTCCAAAGCGTGCCAGAACGCCGAAAACGAGATCCCGGATTTCGATTTCGAGAAAGTTTTAACAGCTGCGGAAGATGCGTGGAGGGAAAAGCTTGGCGTTATTAGTATTGATGCTACGGGTGTTAGTGATGAGATCCAGACTGTTTTTTGGTCCGGGGCCTATAGGGCGATGATATCGCCACAGGATTATACGGGGGAGAATCCGTTGTGGGAGAGTGACGAACCATATTATGATTCTTATTATTGCATTTGGGATTCGTTTAGGAGTATACATCCATTATTGACTTTGTTGGATCCATATAGTCAGACGCAGATGGTGAGGAGTTTGATTGATATTTATCGTCATGAGGGTATAATACCTAAAGATCCTTGGGATAGAATTGCTTTTTAACACTCTAATAGGAAAACTCCCCGATTGTCGAATGTCGCTATGTAAGGGATTTACTCAAGGAGGTTCGAACGCAGATATTATCCTAGCAGATTCCTTTTTGAAGAACATCACACAAAATGTGGATTGGGAAAAGGGTTACGAAGCAGTAGTATCTGACGCCGAAGGTAGGCTACGCACATATACATTTTTTCCCTAAACATCTAACAAAATATAGACGAACCAGCAGATTGGTCCATCGAAGGACGTGGCGGTCTAACCAGCTGGAAAACCCTCGGTTATATCCCTACCGATGATTTCGATCCCTATGGCGTAGGACCCCTAACCCGCTCCATCTCCCGAACCGTCGAATACGCCTACAACGATTTCTGTATCGCCGAGATAGCCCAAGGACTTGGAAAGACCCAGGATGTCGAAAAATATGTCGGACGTTCAGAAAATTGGAAAAATATGTACAAAGCCGATCAAACATCCTTCGTAAACGGATCAACTGACGCACCCGACTCTATCGTCGATACTGGATTCACAGGCTTCTTGCAACCACGCTATCTGAACGGAACATTCGGTTACCAAGATCCCACGCTCTGTTCTCCCCTCTACAACTTTACATCTTGTTATTTGAACCCCGACGGCCATGAAACATACGAAGGAAGTTCATGGATGTACACATTTTTTGTACCACAAGACATGGCAACCCTAATAACCACTCTCGGCGGTCCCTCAACGTTCGTAAATCGTCTTAGTTACCTACATACATCCGGGCTCCTCTACATAGGTGACGAACAGGCATTTTTGCCCGTTTTCCAATTCCATTATGCAGGGCGTCCAGCGCTATCGGCTTATTTCTCGCATTTCTATATCCCATCCCAGTTTAATGATACGGTGGCTGGTATTGCAGGAAATGATGATTCAGGCGCCATGGGCTCTTTTACCACCCTCTCCATGTTAGGGCTGTGGCCCGTATCGGGTCAAGATGTATATTTAATCACGCCTCCTTATTTCCCGGAAATCAGCGTCAAGAATGGACAAACGGGCAAGGTGGCCACGGTCAGAAGTACTGGGTTTGATAGTGCATATGAGAATATCTATATCCAAAGCGCAAAGTTGAATGGGCAAGTATGGACGAAGAGTTGGGTCACGCATAATTTTTGGTTGGAGGGAGGTACGCTGGAGTTGGTCTTGGGCAGGAATGAGAGTGCGTGGGGGACAGGGGATGAGGATTTACCGCCTAGTGCTTCGACGAGTCAGTGGTAGGTAGGTTCTTGCTGGTTGGTTGGCCGGATGAGCTGTTGATTATGCGGTTAAATGACGCGGATGAAGGCGGAAGGGAATTTATTAGCGGCATCTTTAAAACCGTATCAAATCTACCATCTTTCAATCTACTGATTTTTCTATTGAACCATAAAGTCTATAATCAAGCAACGGATTAATGAGATGGAGTTTTGACACGCGTTTATATTATCATCATCGTATACAGTATACTTCACCCAGTAGCAACTAGCTTCCATCACAAGGTCATGCATGTAGTCTCCATATATATCCCCTCTTCTCGATAAAACACAAAGATATCTTTCAATCTTCAACAACCTCACATCCAACCTCACAACCAACCGTCCAACTCCAGGATGGATCCAGGACGAAGAGAAATTTTTTCAGGTATTCTATCGACGACTCGTTCTACAGAGTCCTTTTTGAAATCCGCTTCGTGGTGGCGTTTGGAAGCGCTCGCGTGTGCTCCAGGGTCGTTTATTGTAGGGTGATTTGATTTATGGATTAGGTTTCACTATCATTTCTAGTTTCTTTTTAATTGTAAAAGCGATTTGGCTCTGTGATTGGGGATTCTCTGGAGGGTTAATGGCATTTGCATTTGCATTTGCAATTGGAATAGGAATATACATACTCGTAGATGAGGTGGCGTTCATTTTGGTGAGATATGCTAGACTGCACCCCAGAAATGAATAAGCCAATACCGAATCGTATTTTTTCTTTGTGGAAAATGTCTAAGCTAGTGGGATTATTGGGGCAACGAAGACGACATTCGAATTACAATGCGATGTGCTATGATCTCCTTGTGAATCATCATCTCGAGACTCGGTGTCATCGCTAGAAAGGTATGTTTTGGAAGTTTTGTTCCTTGGTTGAGGGGGATGGAGAAGCATGGGAGGGAGGGGAAGTGGATGGGAATTGGAGGGAAGGGGCATGCAGATTATCGTGAATAACATTGGTCAATTCTAATAAAGTATGCACACAAAAATATTTAAATATTATGTACATGTTTGAAGCTCTAGGAATTAGACATGTACAGTTAGGCTCTAGTAATCCGGACTTCCAAGTCGCCTACGAAACCTCAGGTGGGAGTCAAGCTAGTATGAAACAGTATTATACCCTCTCCACCTCCGATTCAATGTCCCCTCTCCGATGAGTCCCATCACTCTGGCGCTCTATCACCCGGACCCTCCAACCCTATTTTCATCCTCTTAAACCGTCTCAATTGCCTCGCTCCCTCCGACTCCCTCGGATCTGTAAAAACCACCCCTTCCATCTCCGACTCGACCACTTCTTCAACCTCATCCCTCGTTCTCTTCCTACTCTCCCTCCTTGTCAGTCCCCTCTGAATTCTACTCGTCGCTTCCATCCCTCCCATCACCTGATCATTATCAACTGGTAAAACATCCTGTATCCCCAGCTTTAACTTCGCAACTAGTTTCCTCCCCCACGGAATATATTGCTCGAATAACCCGTCCCATCCCTCAGACACCTGACTAATCTCTCCCTGTAGCCAGACCAATCTTTCCACGCCCTTCTCCGCCAATAAAGAACTTCGGTATCTGACGGGTGTTGTCATGCTTTGCACACACCCCGTCTTCTCGATTTCACAACTAGCCTCCAACAAGCTTGCCGCACTCTTTACAAATGACCCTACATATCGATCGGAAACTAACATGGAACAAATCTGTTGCCCCTTCACATAATTCCCCTCTGTATGAATGGCTTTAGCCGCCTCATTCAACACATCAAATTCCTTCTGTTCCGTCGGATATTTCGAAATTTCCTGATCGTTTGCTTTCGGCGCAAAAAGCAACGCTTGACACTTCTCAAGCAGGTTATATGAAACGTTGAGTTTCCTTCCCAGCTCTCCCCATTTAAATCGATTCCCGAATTTCTCCAGGACCTCTCGATTAAATCCCCTCGTGCCCCTATTCCAAGCTAACAACGCTCGCTTCGCACTTACATCATCGCTCGATCCTTCAACACCCCCCGCACCCACGTTTTCACGTTGTCTCTGTCTCTCAAACAAAATACCCACCACCCTCTCGTGATTTGTCGCCGCCACCACCAATAACTCCACCACCTCTCGCACAGCCGTAACCATCAAGCCCCAGTCCCGATCAAGCCCACTCCTATCATTCTGCTGATTCCGAATCAAGACGTCCATGATCTCCCTCGCATTCCGATATTGCATCCCCACCCTCTCCCAAAAAGACTTCCCCGACTTCGCACTCTCGGCCAATTTGGCGGCGAATGCCAGGAGTCTCCTCTCCGATGGCGTATGCGTCATCTGCGTTTGGATATCCAAGATGCTACTCGCCAAAAATGCATCTTCACTCTGATACGGTTCGTGCGAGGTGGGATCCAAGCGATCCCTCTTCACGATCACAATAGGACTATCAGGCCCCCCTCCATCATACGTCACCCTCGTCCCTTCTTTCGCGGTTCGGTATTGAAAAATCCGGCCCCCGAAAGCCCGAACCATGAGATCCCAAAAATCTTGATTCTGCACATCTTCGTAGAATTGCACGCCGATGGGATAGAAATCGCTGTGTTTGGAGACGGCGGGATTGATGAGCACAGGTTGGTTTGTGGCCGCGTAGGATTTACTCATGTAGGATGGGAAGTTCCTTTCGGTGAGACTGGCTAGGATACGACGAGATCGATAATTGCTGGGTTTTTTGACGTCGATTCCTCCGTGTATCTATATGATCAATAGATTAGTGTCAGTAACTTGGGTATTAATAGGATAGCCATGAATAGGGTATTAGATAATCAGTCTACTTACCGCCCATTGCCAACTCCAGCCTAGCTCCGCCAGCTGTTCATCTTGATAATATCCTTCCCGGCAGTTCGTAAATAAACGATTACCGAGGCGTCGAAGTGCTTGATAATAGCCTATGGCATGCATAACTTCATGCGCAATCTACCAAGGTATTAGTTCGTGGAGTGTAAATACATATGAGCCCGCCCCGACATGGACTCACCGTAGTAGCAGTACGAAAGGTCATTGCAGCCCTTTCGGAATCTGACAAGTCGTCATTTTGAAAATAGAGAGGCTCTAGAGCGCCAACATTGATCCATGTTTGAACACGCCACTGGCAGGATTAGTTTGAGTACATTACATAGACACGCATGTGAAGGGTTTCCAAGCATGGAAATAAGATTCAGGATACCACATACATGAGCATTTGGCGCTTTCTTAACAATAACTTCCCAAGCATTAATGCACGTAGTCCCCAAGGAGCTCCCAAAACTCCTAACCGGAAACGTTGGGTCTGGTGGATCCGAATTCCTCGGGTTTTCATAGCTATAAAAATACGTAAATTTATAATCCATGTGCTGCATCAAGCCATCAAAGATTCGATCTCTTTCAGCGGCAATTTCCTTTTCGCGTTCAACGGTCCACGGTCCTTCTCGGGGGTGAAAGGTGTGGAATTCCTTTTGAATTTTGGAGCCTGGAGGCCATCGATTCTCTGCCACGAAACGGCGGGGTCCGAGGAGAAGTGCATCAAACTGTAGAGAGGTAACTTTGAATTAGTTATAGGCAATGGGTGACGCAAAAAGGTCAGATCATACCCATGGTAAGCATTGAGAGGACATTATGTATTGTGAAGCGAGTGTGACTATTGGTTTGAGGACATTCCAAACTCTATCGTTGCTCGATTGCCATCTTCCACCAAAGGGGTCATTTTTCTAAAGCGAAGAAGAGTCAGTGATAAGCAATATTCAAAACTACCCTCCCATAAGAAATCAAATTCGTCGAGACTTATCAGATTATCAGATCTAATAAGATGAAAAGAACCAATTCAACTCACAATCGGTAAACTTTCAGTCCTTAACCACGCCGTACTTGGTTTATCCTCCCATCTATCCCTCCTTAAAAGAGGTATGATTCCTCCTGTCAAGGTACTCTCTTTCACCGATCTATCACACAACGCATCCAAATCTTTCAATTCCCTCGTTGTAAAACCACTCAACTCATTCTTTTGATATAACCCCAGTAGCTTTCGATCATCCGGCCTGACATCTTCCCAATTTCCAGGGAATAATGGATCTAAAGGTGTTAACCAACTTTTACGATGTCCTGGAGATTTGGGTCCGAATCTGCGAGCATATTCAGTGATTGAGTGATCATCTTCTTGCGGTCCTTGAGGTGGTCCTGGAGGTACTGGTATATATTGGGATTGAGGCCAGGGTTGAGATTGAGGGAATGTTGATGATGACATACTGGAGGATTTATTTCTATCTCGAATCCCCAAGAAACTGAAGATGCGTATTAAAATTTACATTTCGATTATACATTTTTGGTCCGTTCTAACAAAGGTTTTGAAGCTTAAGATTGTGAAAGGACTAATTGATCGGGATTTGTTTCCGGATCATTCTTTGTCTACTGCTGGACAAGAATCAAAGGAGGGAATTCCGAAAATATTCTCCGAGTATTGGCTGGATTGATAAATATAAATAAAATCCTTGATGTCGTGAGATATGTCACTGTTTATTATCAAACGGCTAGTGCTGTGAGCTGAATCTAAACATGCTGTAACGAAAGTTTATGTCAAGAACTTTCCGAACATGATCGTATTCGAAAGACTGAAGACAGGTAGTAGTGAATTTTTGAAAATACCTAGACTTTCCATACATAGGTGTTGAGAGAACGAAACAAAAGAACCAGTACTACGGTAACAAAGCCGAGAGCATTCGTTTGTGAAATACTCGACGTGTCTTTCATTAGACATTACAACCTCATTATCAATTTAACTTCATCTGTCCTTGTTTTCCTCTCTCCGAATCACACGCAAACGCACACACGACCATCCCCAAACTCATTATCAACTACCCAAGTTCCATCACCCACTCAATACCCATTGCCCCCTCGGACAAAGAAAACCCTCTGCACATCAACATCCACACAACTTGGATTCTGTGGATCGCCCTCACCAACAACCCAGGCCAGAGTGGTATAGTGATATCCCCAATACGTATCACAGATGACCCATCTGTAATAAGCTTGAGTCCCAAAGCTTATTGGTGACGTTGTATCATCCACGTAACCTTGAATATTCAACAAATCGTCCTTGTCGAACGCTACCGTGGTTGTTGAAGTGGTGCCAGGAGTAAACAAAGGTATCGCAACATTGCTGGTGGCGCTGTAGCTAAGACCGAAAGGTGAAGAGAGATTGAAATTTCCACCTTGAAGAAGCCATGTTAGGATACCGGGTTGGCCGACAGTTGTATTGAAGCCGCTGTCAAATGAGGAAGTGTTGAAATTATAGGAGGAGAGGGTGGCTTGTGTAGCAGTGATTGAAGGGCCTAGACAGAGTCCTTCGATGGCAGCTCCTTCATGACAAGGTGAGAGAGTGGTACCATTCAGGGTGTCATTTGAGGAGAGAAGTACGAGGGCAAATGGATCGGATTGATTTGTGTATTGTGCCGTAACTTGAGTTGCTGCAGCTGCAAGAAAACTCGCGGTGAAGAACGAGGCACGCATCTTCGATTTTGATATTTGAGAATGCGAACTTAATATATGAATCGTATGTAAATTTAATGGTGGCAATTTTGGTTTGTAGGAATTGATATTTGTTGTCGTGAATGAGGAAGTCAAAGATATTAATGAAGATTTTGGATTGCGGAAAGCAGTTCTTTTGTGTAGTACCGGTATGTATGTCTCTCAATACCTATATAGAGACAAAAACAACTTGGGGAAGGCGCAGAGGTGGGATGATGACGCCAAGGAAGGAAGGAACTCGTATTCACTGCTGTTCGGGAGATCTCACCCACCTAGAAATGACTGACCAGTGATTTATGAGTGACAAACGAGCGTTGAAGTCAAGAAAAACATCTCATTTGTACATTTCGCAATACGTGACAAATCGTACGAGGCGTGCGTGATAGTGCTTACTGTATGGTACGAAGTACGGGGGAGAGGATAAGACGGATAAGCCCGCCTGGCTGCTGGATTACCCATTATATACCCCGCATTTGTGAATGTAACCCTCGTATGAAAAACATTTTTGCTGTACTTCGTACACAGCATGACATCTAAAAACAGGTAACGAACAGATTTTCTAATCAATACGAGGACGAGGTGAAGTGTTAGGGATGCGGAACTCAAGACGCGGCACCGTAAAACGACATACAAAAGCTTTGTAGAGTTTCTCGGCACAGCTGGAACTGAGCTTGTCGTTGAAACTTTAAATAGTCTTCCAAACCAATGACAGTCCTTGAGATTGTGGCGAGACTGTTGTCGACGATGCGAGTCAGCGATCGAACAATGTCTGACCTAAAGAAATGTCTGGTATCTATGCAGATTTGTCGGATAGTTGTGGTGATTAAACGCCTTTGAACTTCGGTGTATGTCGGTCTAAAGTTACTATCACTCCCAAGTGTAATCGCGAGTGTAAACATTTCCAGAGCAATCTGTGGTGTTTGAGATTGATCATGCTCTTTGAATAAGGCATTTAGATAATGCTGACATAAAAGGGCTTGAACTCGGTGATTCATATCTGGCTCAATTTTGGCTCTGTTTCCATGAGAAAATACTCTTGTGAGTGAACAAGGTCTCGATATTGAGTGGGTATAAAATCTACGAGTGTAGATTCATCTATCTTCGACTTATCGAGATCGTCCTCGTATAGAATTGGTCTACAAGCAGAAGCGAAATATCTAGAAGCAAGTCGTGAAGATAAAATCACTATATCAGAAGGAAGAACAAGATGACTGTTATATTATTTCAGAAGCAGTGGTAAACTTGTTGCAATACCGAAAACGCGTCTTTCTGTCGCTAATATCTCGGTCTCTTGCTCAATTGGAATACTTGTAGTATTATCTTCGCTCATGCAGTCCACATCAGCAGCAAGATCTTCGAGTACGCTTTGAAATTCGATCAAGATTGGGTTCTCGACCTCAGTTGGGCTCTCGATTAAGATTGGGATTTCGACCAAGGCTGGATTTTCAACCAAGGTTGAATTCTCGATCAAGCTCTGATCAGCATAGTTCGTGCATGGAGTATTTGATTTTATAGGTGGTGCGGCATCATCCAGGAGAAGGTCTGGCATATTTTGAAGAAGATAATGAGAAAGATCTTTCAAGGCTTGTGGATTTATCTCTTGTTGCAACTCCAGCAAGAGAGCATTTTCTCCCAATTCTTGACACACACTGTTGCCACCTTTGGAAGTTTTCATTTCCGCTTTTTCGCAGCCATGAGGCAAAGGAGTATGGTACGTAACATTAGCTGGTGTTGCTGTCCCTCATGATAAGCATCCCAACTCAATGACATCATTCCATTGTACAGACATATCAGCGCTTGAAGCAACGGTCTCCTCTCTAATCAATTTTCGTCGCTTAAACCCCTCAATTCTTTCATATGCAACCTCTTCGGCGCCATGTACGAATATTATCTCTTTTCCTTCGGCCTTTCTTTTCTCTTGCTTCGCTAGGATGAATTTCATCTCATCTTTGCTGAGGTAGATATCGAAGTTCCATTCTTTAAGTTTGTCTTTCGATTTCCTCAAACTATGAAATTGAGTTGGACATTTGTATCTCATGGTAACGGATTATAATACCTAGCTTTGCAACCATGCTCTGTCTCAATAAATCTCATAGTCTTGTCAAGTGTGTTCTCATCTTCCACGTATATGCGGTAGATGTCTTCTCGAAAGGCTTCCCATCTAGCGTCATTTATAGCTTTTACCACCCCCGGGCACCGAATTTCGGAACTGGTAGCAAAGACTGAGGGGAGGTCATTTTTTGAAGCCATAACATTGGATCTGGGACATTAGCAGAAGAACAAAAAAGAGTAAAGAGAAGAATATCGAAAACATGTTGAAACGGTCCAGGTAAGCGGACTAATGACGGTCACGCTCAAAAGTGCATTTTCCCTATCGAGTATCATAAATACAAAAACACCGTAACTGTGGGCAAATGGGCAAATATCAAAGCCCTGTACTCCATGCTAAGAACCGTGAATAGAAGAAATTGAATATGAAGTCTTGGTATTAATCTTCTCAAAGTAGACTCTTACGATGATTAGGTATTGAAAGAAAAAGAGCCCAACTTGCTTTGCCCAACATGAACTTTCAAGACTTAACGCTGTGTGCCTCTAAGGTTCTTTGATATATTGAGGCTGAGTGTTGTATTATATCTTACCTTATATCTTACTTGTATTTCCTATCTCTTATTTCCTCCATAAAGTCACCGGTGTAGATTTTGCGAACCCCTCGTCCCCCTCAAATTGTGGTTCTTTTTCTTTCTTGGATATGAAAAGAAAAGAGTCGCATTGCAAGAAATCTCGTGTAGGCATGACGAGTGATAAAATCGGCACAGCATATTTTATTTATCTTTGTTATTTTAGAAATTAAAGAAAGAATATCTATTTTCTTTTATTGATAATAATGAAAATTTATTAACCTCAAACCTTTGTAAAAAAGTATTATAATTTAAAGGAGCTATTGTGACTTTAATTATATATATGGAAATATGATTATGCTAAGATGTTATTACAAAATGTCACGGTCTATGTATTACTTTAGAACTCTTACATCTGTCTGTTATACTATTATAAAGGGCCTGTTTGGCAGCCGAGTAAATACCAATATTTATAGTATTTGAAAAGTAGTATTTATAATATTTATAATATTTTTTAATTTCCTATTTGACACACAGTATTTGAATACTATCAACCAACTACCAGTATTTATCCCTATTTAAAAATTTTAAATACTAAATACTAAAAAAAAGAACCATTCAATATTCAGTATTCAATATTTAATCTTTTATTCCTAATTATATCACTATAACCACCACCACTCAACACATTCCTAATTATAAAACATTCTAAAACAAATTTAATACTAAATTTGAACATCTTAATTATTACTAAGAATAATATACAATATTCAAAAACAACTTATTGTAATAAAAAAGACTATAAAATTACATTTGAAAAAACATTATAAAACTATAAATCTCTTTAATATAGCTTATTTATACTATTGCTAAAAAGCTTTTTAAATAGTATAATATTTCGTATTAAACTTTGTATTATAAAGCAATAGTGATATTGAAATTTTTGTATATTAAAACTTAATAAAAAAATTATAAATTGTACTATGTATAATAATTCACTATTGATAATATAATATCAAACAATATATTAATATAAATTTGAAATATTAATATCTAAAATCTATCAAACACATCTACAACTTTAAATACTACTTTTCATAACCTTTCATATACTACCAGCTAATAAATAGTATATAAAATACTACCGGCCAGTTTTTATCCGGCTGCCAAACCGGCCCTAAACCAGACAAATTTTCACAGAAATATCATTATCATAAATCATTCATTTTAAATAGGAATACTAGGCTTCTGTGAGATATTCTATTCTTATAAAGAGAGGCGATTTCTAAGGTATCTAATAGAAGTGTTCATCTACCAATTTATCCAATTTTCTCCTAATTCCAAAGTCTTTTCAAACTTTTTCTTCATGGGCCAATGGTTGAGACATCGCTGGGCACGCTCAAATTTTTCTTTCTGATAGTTTGACTGACTTCGGTAATCATTAATTGAATCGACATCATTATCATATGCTTTGATACATTGATGGAACAAGTTTTTAACCTGCGAGACCTGGGCAGAGTAAGATTTATCTCCACCAACGACGCCGAAAGGGGTGGACGAGATGACTGTCCCATTGTGCGAGGCAATCGTGTTACCGTTTGGGATTGGCGATGGCGGAGAAGGATGTGATGTGCTTGTTGTAGATCCAGCCTGAGTCATAGTAGTATTTGATGAAGGTAGTACTACTGATTCTCCCGCAGCAACAATGGCCATTTCCCTAATTCTTAAAGCCGATACCTCCTTAAGCCACTGATCGAAATGTGAATGAAATTCTTTGCCGATACCAAGGTTGAACAGATAGGAACGTTTCGTGAGAATTTCATGTACACCATAGATCTTGTCCTTGTCGAAGGCTAGCAAGTCTTGTGCCATGGGTACAGTAACTCCAAACAACCAGTTGAAAACAAAATTCCATCCCACACTGTTCGGATTGTCTGCATTATTTACCCCCGTAAGAGATGCACACTGCAGAGTTTCATCCAATCGAAGTGTATGTTCGTATATGTTATGGACTCGAAGCTCATCATAGTAAGGATCGAAGACAAAATCAAGGACCTTGTTGATCTCAGGCTTGGTAGCATTACGCTTGATGACCTTAGGGTCTTTGAAAAGACTCCTCAATCTTCCGTAGGCAGCTCTAATTTCCTCTTTGAGAAACTCTCCAATGTGTGCGGCTCGACGGTTGATCTTTTCTCTCAACTCCTTCAAATTCAATTCTAACTCCTTGGAATTCAAATTGGAAGATATGTAGTGTTCCTTTAACTCCTTTAACTCTAATGTGAAAGATGCGTTGCGTTCCTTGAAATATGTGTTGTATTTCTTCAATTCGGACAAAATTAGATCAGGATCCTGAGAGTGCTTGAGAGCACAACCATTACTCGAAACCTCAACGTCACCAATCTTAGAATCTGGCTGACGTTCTTTTGGATTTTTGACAAAGTTCTGGGGATGTTTGCCGGCATCTTTCTTTTGGGATCTTGAAATATCAGGATAATGAAGATCTTTCGAATATTTTCTCGTCGTTTCGGGAAAGACTTGGAGATCATAGAGCGGACGATAGGAAAAGATGGCTGGAACGCGTGGTTGATGAAGCAGGGTCTTCATAAATTTGGCCTGTTGTATCTAGAAAAAGTAGAAACAATTTGTTAGTATAGGGCAAGATGTTACTCAAATAAACCAAAAAATGAGGAAGAGAAATGCAAACTTACATGTGCTCCATATTTTAGATGTATGAATGTAATTCTGGAGTAACCTAGCCTGGGACGTCCCAAAGTTCCCGTGTTCAGTCCGGCCAATACAAAAAGGTTGGATTGATTCATTGTAATCGGATAGGAAAGATGATGCTAGTAGCAAAAATGATGTCACCAGTGATTTCGATTAATGGGTGGAGAGAATTAGTTGTGTTCCGTTTGCAAGGTTGACGAGAGAAAAGTGGGAATGAGATTAATAAGATAGAGGAGTTGCTGTAGTTTCGCTAAAGGTAAACTATAGAACTCTAATCGGCTATATAGTAGGTTAGTCTAAAATGCCTGAGGCATATAGCATAGGGCTTAGTCCTCGCTTAGACTAGTTTTCGACCTTAAATAGATTCATTCTGTAGTAGTTTTCTTTAAATGTTTTAAAGGTTTTAAATATTTTAAATGTTTTAAATGTTTTAAATGTTTTAAATGTTTTAAATGTTTTAAATGTTTTAAATGTTTTAAATGTTTTAAATGTTTTAAATGTTTTAAATGTTTTAAATGTTTTAAATGTTTTAAATGTTTTAAATGTTAAGTGTGATATGCAAGGAATCAATCTAGTCGTAGAATTAGGCCAAGACTTTTTATTAATTCTAACTAAAAGGGATATAGAGGGTTTATATGCTTTTCTATATACAATAAGAACTCGCTAGTAACTCGCTAGGCATTCGATGTATATCTAGATAATGTCCGAAAACTCCAATTCCTTTAAAAGTCTTGCTAGAATTCCTTTGTATAGCTCTTTCATATAACCTTTTTAATCTCCAAACACAAATAGTTTTTAGATTATAGGCTCCATTAGCCTTCGAATACGAAACACTGGTTAGGCGATGGGTTTCCGCTTCTTGATTCGTAACATTAAATGTTTTAAATTTTTTATAAAATAATAAAACTAATTTAATATTAATCTATTTTATAATTAATTGTAAAGAAATTAAAAACAAACTCGTTTATATAAATCGAAAATTCTAATTTATAAGATTTATAGAAAGTTATTAATGAATAATAGTATTATATAAAAGAGTATTGTAGGAAAAGTGTATAGTTTAAATGTTCTTAATTTAATTTAATCTATATAGTATAGTTATATAGCATTCGGTTTAATAGATATATATTTAATAGAATCCTAAACTTAATACAACAATTAATTGTTTTTACTATATACTTGATCTACTTTTAAACTTTTTATATTATATTTATTACTAGTTTTTATATATGTCACACAGATTAAACCAACTATATAGAGTATAAAAAAAGTAAGTGAGAAAAGACTAAATTGTTTAGATATACTCTTGATCTGTAAGATCCTATTAGTTGCTATATACAGATTGCTATAATAATCACTTCTAAATAAAGTATTCTGTAGTATAGTACTAAAAGGGTTTATAACAATTAAAATAGAGTAATAATATAAAGTTTAGATAATTAGTATAAATAAACTGGAAAACACAAAAATTGCGGTAAATATAGAATAAAATATAGGATTTCTATAATATACTTTCCAAATCAAGATATATCTCAATCTAACTAATAAGAAAATTGCAAAACAATTAAATTAAAAGAAAATATACTTCAAAGGATTGAGAACGTTTTGATCGCTTTCAATTCCCAAGCCGGGTAGGCGAAATAAACAAAAAAGAATTTTCGATAAAAAGCTATATGTTGCTTATAAATATACTGTTTTGGAGATCCATACATACAGCGTAAACCTTTCCAAACCTTATTTCAAGCTGATAATTACGAAAGGCAATATAAATATTGTTATTATTTAAACAAAAGAAAGGTTTTAATACTTATAAAAGTATTTAGATATATATATAATCAAGATCAAATAGTTTTGAATTATTATAACTTTTTAAACAAAAAAGTACTTATTATATTGTTTATTAATTGCTTTTGAAAGTAATATAGATAAAGTGAGTATAAAGAGATCAAAAATATTCTTGATTTTATAGGTTTATTTTAAACTTATTCTTTTAAATAATTATATTTAAAAGTAAAATTTCTTTTAAAATCAAAATCGTATTTGTTAGAAATATTGTAATTACTAGAAAAGTTAAAGCTTTTAAAAAAGCTATTGTTTTAAATAAAACTTTTATCGATTTAAAAGCAATAATAGCCGATAATTTTGATTTTTTAGTAAATTCTTTTTTTACTAATAAGAATAATATATTACTTTTTAGATTATTTTTATTATATAATCTTTTAAATCCAAATTGTATTTTAAACATACTAATTAATACTTTTGATTCTACTTTTGCTTTTTCAATTTGTTTTATTATAATTTTTTATTCTATAATAGAATCTTTTGTTAAATTATTATTACAATTTACTTTTTATAAAAATAAATTTGTTTTGTTATAAAGTGTATTTAGTTTTTAAATAATTTCTTGTTTTTCATTTTTAGTAAGTAACTTGATTTTTAATATTTGTTTATACTTATATTAATGTTTTTATTTTATAATTAATTTAAATCTAATTTTTACTTTACTTTTTTAAAAGATAATAAAAATATTTGAAATCCTTTTTTTAATTTTAAAGATAATCAAAAAGATATTATTAATTAATTAAATAAAAAGGTTATTTAATATTTGGGTATTAATAGTATAGCTGAAATAGCAAAAGTAGCAAATAACTTTAAGAATAATAATAATAAAGCTGTTTTTGTTAGCTTAAATAAAAAAAAGGTTGGGAATCTTGAATTAGGATTTTCAAAAAAAAGAAAAAGTTAAATGCATTTTCTATATTGCCGAATTCCTAATATTATTAACAAGTATTTATATATAGAGTATATAAGATTCTTGATTAATAATTATAGCAATAGTATTTGTTATACTAATACTATTTTAAACTTGAATTAATATTTTAATTGTTATATCTATATATATATTCTTTTTCTATTTTATTTATATGATTTTATAACTTTATTTTTTAAAGTTTTTAAATAGAAAAATAAATTAATAAATAATTTTATTATAATTAATTTAAGTAAATAAAGAAAATTTAGGATATATTTTAAATTTTTTATTTTAATGTTTTTTAATTATGATTATTTTTACTTTTTAATTTATAAAACAAAATGTTTATTTTGTTTTAAAACCTTTAGAAATATTGTATTATTATATATATTATATTTAATATTTTTAAGAAAAATAAAGATAAGTATTACAAAGATTAAAAATTAAGTTTAAATAATAAAAATAAATTATTTAATAAAGAAAATAAAAAAGGTTTTAAAAAAAAAAATTTTTTGTTAAATTTTCAAAAGTTTAAAAAACTTTTAATAAATTTAAAAGCTTTATAAATAAAAGAAAATTAAAAAAAGAAAAAATAAAGAAAA
>NGKJ01000115.1:87088-102156 GCA_002162495.1 Myriosclerotinia curreyana | reverse complement strand
AACCAACCATATCAAATAGGTATCCCTTACTCGCTCTTCGCTGCCTTGACGGCCTTTGCTCCTCTAAGCTTTGGTGCTGGGGCATCTTTCTTGGGGGTTTTGGATTCGAGGATAGCGGAGGCACGGGCGACGGCTTCAGCACGGAGATCAGATCTGTATCCGCTTTGAGCGACAGTCTTGGCGACACCAGCGTAAGTCCTGGTCAAGGAGAGAGTCGTTAGTATAATAGATCATTCCTGGACAAATAGAAGGTTCTGAAATGGAATTAAACGTACTTTCTGCCGGACTTGCTGAAGCTGGTCTTGGTCAAACTAGAAGCTGGCTTTTGGCTAGCAGAGGTCTTCTTGGTGATCAAAGTAACACCCTTCTCAGATGGGACAACACCGACGGCCTACTCATCAATGTAATTAGTACCATTCACTTCATTCAAAATCCTCCATATATTTTTGCCATGATCGGATCGAGTTCATATCGTACCTTTTCGTTGACGAAACCAGCATACTATATATAAACCAATTAGCTTTTGTCCTTATTTGAAATTTTCCATCAAATTTCCCGAGAAGATTCCTAGTATTTTCGTACCTTTCTGGAGTGCTTGTTTGTCAAGTTCAAAGGATCTCTTGAGAATGTGCTTCCACCACCAGTTGTGCGCTTGACCAAGAAAGCATTCTGGGATCCTAAATAAATTCCATAATCATCAGCGATTTGTCCTCTTTCATCCCCTCCCAGTCATCTGTTGCTCTTTAAACCCAAAACCGAAACTCAAAGCTTCAATCCCAAATCTTCTTTCTCTCGAGTTCTCTGAAATCCCCCAAGTTCTCTCAAACCTCCCTTAAGTCCCCTTCCAATTCCAATGATTCCAATCAGGACTTCTCTCCCAAAATTTCAACAATCAAAATAGGTGCAACGTACTGGTAACCTCCCAGATCAAATCAGCGGAAACGTATTGAGACATCTTGACGGGGTGGGTGAGTGAGAATTGAAAGAAATCTTTTTGGTGGTTGGCGATAATATTGTTATTGTCTACTCACTCCGTAAATATCGAAATCTGGTCGCAAAATGATAAAATTCTTTGTGCGTCCAATCAAATTTCGTTTCGCTTATCCTATTTTAGTCCCATCGCAGCCTTCCCAGCCTTTGATGATGATGACTAAAGTTGTTGACATATAAATAAGGCATAAACAAAAAATACTCGTCATTTAAAAATCGCATGCGGAAAAAGTGACTGGGGCTGAGGCTGAGGCTGAGGATGTCAGACTCACTCACTCACTCACTCACTCACTCATGCAAATTATTCGGATGAAGCGGACATCTAATACCGTAACTTAACTTTGGTGATGTGATGAACTAACTTTTCTTTCTAAAAGCGAGGTTATCGCCATATTTATTTTTTCTTTCTTCTTCTTTTCTAAATTCCTAACAGAATAGAACAGAACAACAGTACGGAAATTTGCATACGAACATCATAACTTTGAGACCTTTGAAAGGACTGGAAAGGACTGAAAATACCACATTCTTCACCCAAGTTAAAAGGACTCGAAATATCATATTCCAGAGCTCTAAGAAAAGCAAAGGTTAAAATGGCCTACATACTCTACACAACCGTTTTCATTTTCCTCATCATCTCAACCAGTTAGTCCCCCCTCTCAGAACTGTTTTCGACTGTCCACAATAGTTGAGATATAAAAATAATGTATAGAACAACAACTAATCACTAATACTCCCCTCTAGTCGCCTTCATAACCCGCGACCGCTGGTCCCCTTACATCCCCGAACATCTCCTCGAACGTCTCCCGCGATTCATGTACACGCCCTACTCCGCACTCCCTCATTCGTTCCAAAACGATATAGAATCCGGTTTATCATCTTCAAACTTCAACCTCTCTCAAAATCTACTAGATTCAGACCCAAGGAACGGTCTTTCGGATAATGGAAAGAAACAGATTCAGCAGATTATGAAGAAGAAGAAGGTTAATTTTGATGAGGCCAGGAGATTGTGGATGCAAGAGACCTTTAAAAGGGAAAATATTGGACCAGATGGGAGACCGAGGGATCCGAAGTTTGTGAGCTTTTCGTGAGGGGGTAAGGATTAGGGAGGGGTTGAAATACTATTGCACCGATATCTCTAGCCAAATGAAACAACCAAAAACGATGGACCTTTCATAGACACTGAGAAAATCAGGCTTTTGCGAAGAAACTCGATGTCTTGAGAGTGGAAGTTGAGGGCTGGGGAGGGGGAGTATAGGATGGGGTTCGGAACAGGATTGGAATTTGGATCAACGAGATATACCCAGGTAGGAGAGGCGGAACTGGATTGGGAATGGACTTGGACGGCGACAGAGGGATCGGAAGGAGGGAGGTTTTTGACACTTTAGCGAAGTTCTCGAATTGATTTTGGCACTGGATGGATTCACAATTCAGTGAGCAAGGCGTTTTAAGGCTTTCAGTTTCAGCCTAGATAGAGACTTGAGGACATAATTTTCCGGGTTGGTACTAGTTGTTGGTACTATGGCGCAAACTTCTCTTTCACACTTTCATATTTAACTTTCTTTTGTCTTTTCATTTGTCAATATCAATATTTATAAGAAGGGGACATGATCATGATCCCGTGTATAGAAAAAAATACAATACAGACAGAGTTTCGAGAAAGTCTTCTATCATTTTTATATGTCATCCTGTGTTCCAATAGTGCGGATTATTACACTTCAACGACATCCGAAGATTCCTATATTTCAAAAATTAAAACTTTCACAAAACTTTCATACTATTATCCAGTCTACTGGTCCGAACTTTCAAAAAACCTTAGGTATACTATCTCTTCTGGCTTCCGGCGAATTTTATGTCCATCATAATTGCTACAATATTTAACTCCCTCGTATAACACCTTCGCTTGACTTTATTGATCTCGCATCTACCCCTTTTTTGGAATTGGTTCTTTTGCATACAAGATCAGAAAGATCATATGTAGTAAGTATTAGCTAGACCCTCAGCATTTTTCGATCGTTTATTCGATAATTGGGGGAATAAATAAATAATATACAGAAACTTCAAGGTTAAGCATCCTACTTTACCCGCAGGTATTTAGCCTTATAAAGTAATATACCCTACCCAATAAGATTCTATAAAGTAATTACTTGATCAATACAATAGGTATTTGGGTATTTAGAGGTATATATCATATAATCGTTTTATAGTTATTATTTAAAATTGAGGTTATTCCCAATTATATAATAACATTAAAAATATCAAATTATATTATTCAATAATATTATTAAAATATTAAATTAGTAGCAATACTTTTTATTTACTTAATATAATATTTTAGTTTTATATATATCTAATAATATTATTTTAAAATAAGCAAATAATATATCTTCATTTTTTCTTAATTTAGTTTTAAATTAACTTTAAAATATATTAAAATATATAATTTAAATTATTACATGTAATATATACTATCATATGTTATATACTTATAAGTACTCTAAATACCCAAAACATTTTATAGGGTTTATACCCTACTCAGTAAGAAAAAGCTAAATAGTATAATTCCTGGATTATACCCCGGGTTACCCCGGGTATACCCTACCCAGTGCCCAACCCTGAAAATTTTCAACCAGACATTCGATCGAGTGAGGGGTGGAAAATGGAAAGTTGGGTAATTACTCAAAATCGGGTATGATGGATGAAGGAATCTTGGAATTCACTTTAATGCTTGTTTCCTTGCTGTTGTGAGCTTGTGATACTGTTGGATATGGTTAATCTATCTATTCGGTATCATTAACCATGGAGTTCAGAGACTAGAGTCCGGAGTCTAGATGATATTTAAGCGGCTGAATCGGAATTCTAATTTTTGTCTTGGACCTGTCTGTTACTATGATATAAGTATTCGTGCGTGAACCTTGAGGTCGAGAGAGGTAATGAGTTCTCGGTAACCCTTTAAAAGAGCTTGTTTTTGAGTTCCCAGGAAACACGAAGACAGTGGATAGGAGGGGTGTAAGTTGGAGTGAAGTGAAGTGAAGTGAAGTGGGTTATATACGTATAAGGGTATAGAGGAATGTGTCGATTCATGTTTGCACGGGAAATTGGGAAAGGAAGGAGAGTTTATAGGGTGTTGGGATTGGAATTTGGGTATTGGGGTAGGTATCGGCGGAGTGTGTTATAGAAATGAACATTAGGTGCAGCGGTAACTATGTGCAGAGGCAATAAGAAAGGAAACTAACAGAGGCAGGAGAAGGGGAGAAGAAGAGGAAGAGAGGTGTATCTGGTACTACTGGCACTCGACTAGTGCGTGTGATTTTCTCTGCTGGATACGGGGGTAGCGAGCTTTCTCTGGATAGATGATTTATATTGCTTATTCAAGGTTACCGAATTCTCTGAGTAGGTAGTCAAGCTCAATGCTCGCGAAAATCTAGTTTTGGGTTTCAATAGATCAGAGGAGTAAACAAAATATGAATTCTAAAGCAAATATTCATCAAATTTGTACTATCTCTTGTAGTAAACTGTTTTCTGTTGCATATCTGCAAGAGTTCATTTTATGTTTGGATCTCAAGCTTATACTGCTATCCTTCTGATTATATCTAAGAAAATGAGATACTAGGATATTAAAGATTATGTGGTTAGAGTACTATGTACTGAATGGTCTTGGTATATCGGATAACTTCTCTAGGTTGTCTTAATTCTAAATGCGAGATGAGATTAGTTGTTATTTCATCCCATCCCACCATATCCCATCCCATCTCATAGCATCTCCTCTAATCCTATTACACTCTCCCTTATTACTAGACACTTTCAAGCTCGTTCATCCATCTACCTAGATAGTATCCACGACACGACTCTAAAACCCTCTGACAAATGCTCTTGAGCATCCCTACCTTCATCAAAGATCATCATAAGCGTAAGTTCAAGGCAAATTTATGAGCATCTAAGCCTACCCTAGGGAGCTTCTGTATTCATGGTTTGGGGGAGAATGGGATTTGTGTTGGAGTTGGGATATTGAGCGTTCATTATTTAAGTGGGAAGGGGAAATTCATGACCTATTCTTTAGATTGAGCTCGGATATCAATAATTGATTTATTGAATTGGTGGTATAGGTGTGTATAGTGTATGAGGCGAAGAGTTTGAAGGAGATAGAGAAAGGTTTGGGACGGAGATGGTGTTGGAAAACGAGTATATGGGTTTATCAACTAGAAAAATGGGAGACTGTATACGCGTATAGGGGGTTGTCAGCCGAGGACTGTCAGCCGAGTAATATTCTAGAAATGTAGAAGTACAGCTAACCATGATTTATAATAATTTGTTGTATATCTGAAGATAACAATTTGTTATTTTGACGTTTATTGCTTGATTTTCGGGGGCACTTATTGAAAAGAGAGAGGAATGATAAGAGGGAATGGAATGGAGGCATTTGATCCATAATGTCTGTCATTTTGTTCTCCCTTTTACTCGCCTTTTCTTACTAGGATATAAAAATGCAAAAAGTGAGTAAGATATAACTTATAAGATTGGCAAGTAATGTTTTCAGATAGAAGATCAAATAATATAAATCTAATAATTAAGTTTAGATTTAGGAGACCACGATGCATTATAAAGTTTTGGAATGGTTTTAAATATAAAATTTTATGTAGATATATTCTCTTATCTGCATCTGACTATTAACTCCTGTCTTCAAAGGCCATTCTTGGCACCAACTTCCAAGTTAAGTCGAAGTACACTGTTGATATGGTATCTCTATCCTCATGGCCCTGCCCTTCCTGGTCTACCATGACCTGTCCTATAACTCCTTGCTTTGAATCATGCCGTTCCATTTCGTGCCATACCATGACATATCGCTAAACAGCAAATGTTATTGTACTATGCTGTACACTTTGGTATTGAACATCTTTCTTTTTCTTGTTCGCTTCCCTCTTGACCTTAATCACCTGCCTAGGGGTGAATATTAGGGGCGCTCTTCGATCCCACCCTTCCTTCCCATGAATAGCGGCCAGATCTCTTGCCTGGTTCTGACAGCCCAGCAGAATCTATTATATCTTTTCCCAGCAATCCAGGTGCAATCATGATTTCCCCGTGGTGGTATTAACAATACTCTTGATCTGAAATGTGGCACCCGGTAGTTCTGTTGTTTCCGCTTGAACGGTGGCATTTATACCCATTGAAGCGAGGGCTCCGCGAATTATGCCGCAAGGGAAGTATAAGAACTGTATTTTGGAGAGTTAGCTAACTGTGGATTTCAGGATGGGATTGACAACATAGTGCAACTAACAGGCTGTGCGCGTATAACTGCATTTCCACCTGGCTCCGTACTCATGCGCGCAAAGGGGCGGAATGAATGGTCTGTTAGGACGTAAACTCCCTGTTACTCTGCATTAGTACTGATTTACCAGCCAAAAACAGCCGAGGAGAAGTACCCTATGGTTTGTCTTCAAATTATCAATTTGTTTCCTAAAAACTAACATCCATAAATCTTTACACAGAAACTTAATCACATCCAAGGTATCCGTAAACCGCGGGCGATCTTTACTGAATCTCTCGACTAAACCCAAACCAACACGATATCCAAGACTTTCGAGACGGAAGAACACCCGGTCGCGTTCTTCGTCTTCTTCCATTTTTGGGGACTGCGAAGGATTGGGAGAAGAGGAGGATGAGGATGCTGGCGCATCAAGTGCGTGAACAGTGCGGTAGGCAAGGGGGACGAGTTCGATCAGGAGGAGATCGAGACAAGAAGAATTGAGGAAGGTCGCGGTGGGGTCAGAGGCGTTGTAGGGGGGAAGAGGAGACTCGAAGGACATCTTTGTTGGTGAGTGGAGGTATGGTGAGGTGCGAGTGGGTTTGGTTTGCGCAAGGAGGACGGAGGATGGTGATTCGAAGGATTCTATGAGAATAAAGTAAATTGCCTATAACTAGTTGCTTGTGCGTGGACTGCCGGAATTAAGCGCAAAAGTAATGGAATCGCAAAATTTGTGGATATCTGGTTGTGGAAGAAGGTTCAGGTTGTTTGGAGTTGATTCCACCGGACTGGGTCGGCGCGCAAAAACAAATCTCCGCACCGAGATTTGGCGATCTTTCTTACAAAGCTACCTGGAGTGGTTCTAATGGATTTGTCTCAGACTCCAAATTGAAAAACGGAAGTCTAAGAATCTGAACATACCCAACGTGGCCCAATTATCATTTCACTGGAATGGTTGAGAGGTTCGATCCATCCAGGTATGAAGAGCGGGCATAGAGTCGACGTTAAAGGGAGCAAATGAACTCCTAGAACGGTATCACCGTGCTTATCTCATACTGATTATCATTTAAGAAGGTCTGATAAAATGTGTTGCTATAAAGTTTCCCAAGAAGATCTGTGTGATGGTTGATTGATCAGTAAATATCAATTGTCTCCGAGAAGTTTCCGGGTACTGATATTGACGAGGAGGTATAGCTGTAGACCTCGCGGACGTGTTCAAACGTTGAATTTCTCATTAAGAATCAGATCGATTTACTTAAATCCTTGTCGTTGAATCTTATATGAAAATCAGATTATCTAAGGATGCTACCAGTTCCTGGGTCACGACGTATGTATATGAGGTCTCGATCATTACCACCTCAATTTGCATCCGCTCAAGTATTCTCCAAATTCATATCATGGACGATTCTCTGGATGCTAGTGACTTGGGAAAGCTCTGCTGCAAGAATGGCGTATTTCAGGAATAATGCGGAAGTGAAATGAGTCGCTAAAATTATAAAGGTACACCCACTAGGTGTTTTCCCCCTGCTCAAGAGTATGAAGCATGAAACTATCGAAATTATTATACACTCCAATTTCAACTACTGTTGGCTCGGAGCCCTAAGAACGTGCGAGTAGATCGAGTTGGGAACAAAATCTATCAGTCGTACTTCATGAAGTGAAAAATGACCCAGAAGAAAGGAAAATCAAGATGCCAGTATTTGGGAAATCTTTCTTATAGAGGAAGCAGAGGAAGAAGGAGAGATTGCGAAGTTCGAGATATTCTTGGATCCTTCGGAGTTGTTTACGAGGATGGAAGCTGTTGGGAAGGTGGAGTGAGGTGTGAGCACTGAGTGCGAAGCTCAATATTAGGTGTAGTTGAATAATCAGACGAGGGCATCTCGGATCTCACCTTCGTATCACTTTGGGATGGAAGGTACCGTTTGACTGGTTAAGGCTAAGATCAACGATTAAACGTACCTTCCTACTTAAAATTTGTAGAAAGATATGGCAAGACTACTGGATCGATGAAGCAAGCCATCGTCGACAGTCACCCACCAACTTACTTGGAATCCAGCTTATACTATTATTACACTTCTTCTTCTCTCACTATTCCACCTTTCTATTTTCTCCAACATATTCAGCAATTTCCTTTCGGATGTTTTGCAAACTACCTGTCTTCTATTTTACTATTTCTTCTTAGCGAAACGTTTACATTCACTTGTATTTTCTCGGAAAACTTACTCTCTTATCTTTCGAACCATTTATCCATAATATTTAGCCAACATAGGACTTTCATGCTGCGCACTTGAAAGAAGGCAAGCCTTTACTTCTTGCGCCCATTTTTTATGGCCATTCAAATATCGACAAGTTAAGCCGACTATTTCTGCTTCGGAATACCCCCCACGTTTCAACACATACCTGAACTCTGTCACGACGCTGTAGACAGCATCAACGTTTAAACGAAGTTCTGAAATTACAATATTCATTCAAGAATTATAACATATGATGGCGGCCTGTTTGGGACATTCGTATGAGCGTTTCTCAGTTCGTCTACCAACTTACCCCATAAACGCTGATTTCAGCAAACAAAAATATCTCGATGAATATATGGAAGTCGGGAAGAAAGACCTGGAGAAAGGCGAGATTATACGGTTCATCATATCAAAAGATGAAGAGTTTGGGCTGGAAATAACATTGAAGGAAGGCTTCTGTCATGAGTACTACGATGGCGTCATGGTCCAGTTGTCAGATATCCATTCCGGACGCTTGATCTGGCAGAAAAAGTATCCGAGGTCTAGTACCAAGGAACCGACCAAGAAAGACGAGAGGATTTTGATTGAGTCTATTGACTACGCTATAATCGAGGGAAGATTGAGATCTAATATTCACATGATATTAGCACCGCTGGTTCTGGGTATGTGTTGCACCTTTCAAACTGTTAGTTGTTTATTCAAATCAATTAGGAGATGACTTCATGAAGTCTGGAGCTAAGGGCATCCGTCGCTACCCACGCATGCTTGAAGGGCTGTGCATCAGAGTATGTAAGTACAAGGGAGCCGGTAATCTCCAGTTATCCAAGGAGGAGTTCAACCTAGATCTTCAAGAGCATGCGTTGAAGTTAAACCACTATGCTATGCAATTTGACAACAGAGATTCATTTGATACTTTGAAGAGAACTGTTGTTCATCCTAAAGTCTACCAGAACCATAATATTACGCATAAATTGAGGTAAGTTTTGTTTCCATTGTTGATGATGTATTTGCTTACTGCCCTTTCAGACTAGCAGATGGGGTCGCGGTGCCAGACGAAGAGATCGAAAACTACTGGATCGCTCCAACTCAGACTAAACGGCTTTTTAGATACAGCGATACACAAAATTTCTATTACTTGTGGCGTGGAAAAAGTAAGTCCTCATAGATCCTTGAATCAAACATCATTACTAATGGGATCAAGAGTTTTTTGATACAACAGCTATTGCGCAGACCCCTATCTCTCCAATTCGACAATCCTGGGATCTGTTATCTCACAAAGAACGAGAGATTGCTTACGGAGAGCTGTCGGTAAGTATATTGTTCTTACTACCATTTGTCAAATGTGATAACGTACTGACCCTGTGCTAAGAAACATGATTTCCAAAAGATTTGGTCACATCATAACAAGGCACTTGGCCCAACGCCCAGTAAGGCAGCTACTGATGCGCTTAAGAATAAACTTCGCAGGGATTTACCAGAGTACTGGCGCTCGTGGAACAAACTGTACTCATATGAGAGACCGAGAGCGTTTAAGATGTTACAAGTATTTTAAAGATCATTAATTAATACATCTATGGCCACAAACTTACTCAAAAATAGGAGAGACGTAGATATCTCGACAAAGGGGAGGTCCCCCAAGATTCAGAAGTTGTTGGCAAGTCCGAGAAAGCTGCCATTGACCTGGAAACCGCGCCTGAACGATTGGAGAAGCCTTCAGAGAATATACGAGTCCCATCTCTCACACTGGGCCATGCTGGTGCGTCTCGTGATCTAGGAGTGGTAGCACTAGTACCAAAGCCAGCAGTAACCCCGGTAAATGGATTTGAGATTTCCACTCAACCACAGCCCAATCAAACTATTCAGCGCATGGCTTTAGCAGAGACTGGGCCTACAGAGGTCCAACCGGCATCAGGGTACTCAATTTTCGGTCACGTTTCTGCCCCAAGTCCCGGTGAATTTGGACCTTGCAATCCAAAATCCGTCTGTATTGAATGTTGTCGCAGTTTCCCTAGTATACGGGCCTCTCTTCACCATTGTCAAGCTGCCCATGGCCGTATTTTCAAGGGTATGGATCAAGCTTCTATAGCTGATAAATATTCTGGAGAAACCAGTAAAAAAGGCTCTCAGCTCAATCCCGCGTTTACAAATGCCTCTACTAGTGGATCTCAATGTTCAAGCGCTACCGAGATAACGAGTATAATTAACAAAATTTCCAATACATCATCTACTTCTCAGACGACCGACAGTGGTTCTTTATCTATAAGTTTTATGCCCGAGGGGGGAATTCGTAACCGCGTCACTGAACATGTATCTACCAAGCCTTTCAATCCTAAGTTGTCTAGCTCAGAAAGTACTTCACCTTTCACGATCAAATCTGAGCACACTCCGCAAGCACCAAAGCGGCCTGCCGAATTCATCGATTTTTCCAGGTCCAAGCGACCATTCCCAGCCATGAATTCGTCTACGAAAACTGCCCCGGAAATCAAAGCAGAAAACATTCCTAATCGATTTATCGTGGAACAACCCTTGAAGCCTTCAGTCTCGTCTGAGCCATCCGGATCTGGAGAACAACGCTTGGCGAATCCTATGGATATCGATACTGCTCAAACTTTGTCAGTGGTCAATCCATCGAACTCCGATACCATTTTACCCGATTCTTTAGTCGCTAATCTACGTACGGCTCTCACTCCCTCACTCCAATCTGTTTCACTCTCGAATTCATCAGAAACTGAGTCCGAGGCCTCTTCAACTGCACCAAGCTCAACAGCCGAGCCTATTAACATCGCTAAAATAGTTCCGGCACTCCCGTCTTTAACGCCCGAACTCCCATATATGGATGGTCCTAGCTTCAATGCACCCACAGCTCTCTCTTCCGCATCAAAACATACCACTGTCTTGGGTGATTTAAATGTCAAACCTGAAGTATTTCAAACTACACCTATTCCAACCGCCCAGGCGGTGGATGTTCCCGCCGAACTCCTGGCGACTCCCCAACTGAAGTCCGACGTCTCATCTAAGTCCGAACTTCCCCGATTCCCCACCGCTAATCTATACACAATTGCCGAATCCATACCTAGTCCAATCATTGACCTCGACACATGGGTTCCCTCTCTCGCTTTCACAAGAACCTATCTCTCTGACACCTCTGTTCCTATGTTCAAATCCGAAACTGATCCCGACAAGAAGCTAACTCTAAACGGTGATTTAATTAACCTAGATGTAGAACTCAAGCGACTAGAGGAGGAAGCACTCAGAAAGCAAACAGAACTCGAGGATGCAATGAGAGTTGCTGAGGCGAGGAAGGAGATTAATGGAGTGAGAAGGAGAATTGCACAATTGAGAGGTCGGGGGAGTTCCGATTTGGGAGAGTTGGGACTGAGGAGATCTTGATTCTATTTGCAGTTTTTTTTTAGTTTAGGGAGTAGCTTGAAGAGAAAGCTTGGGGGATGTCGGCTCAGGAAGCTAGTATTGGTTGCTTGATCATGCCGAATTCGCTTGGCGTTCTCTACTCATATTTTTTTTGCTTATTTCATCGATCACCCTTTTGTATTCTTGGGCTTTCATAATAATCCATACCTCTTTTCGCACAGCCCTTTTCTTATGAATGTTCCGTGAATGAAAACTACCTGCCGATAGAATTTTAGAGCTTTTGATGGCCGAGCTTGCGAGAGATCGCTGAGCACTGCATGAAAGTGATTGAGAGAATGAATATAATCGAAAGCTTTGTAGTTCCGTAGTGAGCTTTGGGCTGTTGAGATAAGTTTAACGAATAATTATTCGGTTGGTAAAGGGGAAGCAACGCCGATCCAGCCCTATCGTGCCGGCCCCACAATTCCGAGCCTATCCGATTTTGGTCACGTGCCAAAGCGGTCGCTGAGACATCGAGCAAAATTAAAACCATCAGTGTTTGTTCACACCACACCATGGTACGGAACAAAAATTATTACGATTATTTTCTAAGTAGGAATTCATACTTCCAAGTCTTCTTTGGTACTATGCCAATTAGTATTCATCTAATAACTTAACTCGTTGTACGCACAACATGTTTCCAAGAATCAGGCTCTCCAAGCCTTCAGGTCTTTTTGCGCGCGCGCGTACCACACCACTACAATGCTCATCCAACAGGAAATCTCTTCAATCTAGAGTCCTTTCAAGAAATGCTCATGGCTCTTCGGGGGAAAATTACAACACGGCGCCCCCATCCAGCCCTCCCGCTCGATCCAATGTCGCTGCACTGACGATCTGGAGCTTGGCAGCTGTCGGCACAATATACACCACGTGTGCTGTGTATGAGAATCTAAATCTCAAGAAAGAGACTCCAAAAGTCATATCAATTTTTTCCATGGATAAGAACAACACTTACGATGTGAGACGAAAAGTGCATGAGATGAAGTACCCTCCTGGGCTACTATATCCATCAACTCCATGGCCTCCAGTAAATCAACTTTCCACCCCCGAAGGACGAGAAAAGTTCTGGGGGAGGTTGTTGCCATCCCAGAAATTCACTTACACAATCATGGCTATAAACATAGGAATACATGCCCTGGGTAGCATTGTACCAGCATTGTGGCAGAATATTTTTATGCATATACCTGGCACGAACAAAAACTTCACACTACTTACATGTGTATTTGGCCATGACTCTCTGATTCATTTAGGCTTCAATATGTACGGGCTATATTCATTTATGCCAACCCTAGGACAAGATCGAACTTTTAATTCGAGTATCGCTCATATGACGGCCTTTTATCTATCCACCGGTGTCATCGCCAGTTGGGCTCAAGCTTTAAGTGCAGGACTTCGACCTAATGTACCTGGTATACCCTTCTTGGGAGCAAGTGGTTCGATATTCGCACTAATTGGTGCTTTTGCTCTACACCACCCAGAAGCCAAATTTCAAATCATGTTCATCCCATATCCCTTTGCGGCGCAGGAGTTATTGGGTGCAGTTATGCTATTTGATCTTCTTGGTGTCTTTGGTGCATTTAAAGCCATCAAACTGGGACACGCGGTATGGTTTTCTCAAGAATCTTTAGATGATACACATCATTAATATACAAATCACTAATATCTTAATGTTTAGGCGCATTTGAGTGGTGCTCTTTTGGGCCTGGGGTACGTGTATTTTGATGGTGAAAAGAAGATCTGGCAGCCGATTTGTCGAGGCGTTTATAAGTGGTTTAGGATGGACAAGTGGGAGGATGAGATTAGGTGAACCACGCGTGAGAAACGGCGTAGATGAAATTGACAGCGGAGAAGAGTCCCAAGAAAAGGCGTTTGTGATGTAGTTGATCGGAACGTATGAAGGTTTTCTTCTCGTGGCGAATTATTACCTGCTTTAGAGTTTATATATTAATATCCCTAGGGTTTGAGCTTTACAACAGTTTATTAGTGTTAGAAAAGTATACCACACATTTTCCCATGGCCCAGCTCCAGTGTTTCCTGCCCAGACTCTTTTCGCCACTCATATTCAAGTGAACTTTCAAGTGATGGTTTGATGAATATTTATTTTGACATATTCAGAACGCAGTCCAAAAGAATACATCATCTGGCTCCGATATATCCTATACGTGTTCTACAAATACACAGGGCTCTACCTGAATAGTTCTGCAGAAAGCACAGAATTTTTCAGTTGTTTCAATGTAAATTTGGGCTAAATATAGTGCGTGAAATATGGTCACCGCCAATCAGTTTTCACATACATACTCTTTCAGTCAACACATTTTACCCGCACGAAAGCAAATTCACAAGGAAAGTTTCATAGTATGATCAAAGATTACTAATTCAAAAGAGATTTGGACCAAATTTCGCTTGTACTTATGCTTTAATTAGCGCATGGAATGTCTAGGAAGTCTTCGAGAGTTAGTTTGGCATGTGATACTGTATGTTCTTTCAACTGGAGTAGATCTATTCATTCGATGTACTTTATGAAAGACGGCACATAAATTGCTATTCATCTGCCTCCGTCATCATAAATCTAAAAGTAGCATTACTTCCTCTTACTGCTCTCCCGCAAAATACAATGTCCTTCTGTTTCCCGAAATAATCCAAATTCATCTAAAAGGCATTGATTCATCCACCATAACACACTCCTACTACAAAGCCTGTTGCCCAAACAACAACCTTTTAACAATAAAAGCCAACCTGGTCACTCACAACACCCGTCTCACTCTTCTCCTTACCCTTCTCATTCCTCCTTATCGCTCGCCGGGAGTTCAGGAATTTGCTCACTCCTCTGAAACTCCTGACCCAGCACCACACTAGGCATGTTCAATACGCTCTTCCTCCGCTACTGCAGCCTTCAGCCCTTCCTTCTTCCTCAAACTATCTCCCTTATCAACTCCAATATTTGCATTATGAGCACCCGGATGCACAGACCCAGCATTTGATTCCATATCCCCTTTATGGACAAGCTCGGTGATACCAAATAGATCGTCCATTTTTTCGAGAGAAAGACCTTTGGTTTCGGGGATTAGAAACCAGACGAAGAAAAACATACTGAAGCAGAAAGTGCCAAATATGAAGTAGGTTCCGTAGCCGGCGCGACCGACTGTTACCAGCACTTTTTTGTGTTGTTAGTCATTCGTCTTATATCTTTTCGAAAA
>NGKJ01000115.1:71169-86988 GCA_002162495.1 Myriosclerotinia curreyana | reverse complement strand
GGGGGAGAAGATATACTTACTAGTAGGAACAGCCTTTGCAACGACGAAATTAAACAACCATTGTACCGCCGCCGCAATAGCAACATTCAAAGCCCTCAATCTCGCAGTTGGTATCTCACTCACAATAATCCAGCAACAGGGTCCCCATCCAAACTGAAAGAAACCCGCAAAGAGGTAAATGCAAGTCAATGCAAAATAGCCCACAGGAGGTATAACCGCCCCCTTAAGCGGCGGATCAAATCGTACATAAAACCCAATAACAAACATCGCGCATCCCTGCGCAATACTAGTCCAAAGTAGCGATTTCCTCCGTCCAAGTGAATCAGCAGCCAGGAGCAAGAATGCCGCACAAGTGACCATTTTTACAATACCGTAGACCCCGGTAGCAAAGAGACCCGAAGTGGTGGAGTCAATGCCGAGATTTTGGAAGATGGTCGGCGCATAGTAGTTAATGGCGTTTGTACCGGTCATTTGTTGGCAGATCATTAGACCGATGGATATTAGAGCCCGGTTGCGATTTCCGGAGATGGTCCACATTTCTTTCATGAGATCGAGGAAGCCGGCTCCGCCAATGAGACAACGTTCGTTTTCGAGTTGTTCGGACATCTATAGATGGTTAGTGGATGTGCAGATACATGGAGGAGGTGGGGGTATACTTCTTCTAGTTCCATACGTATGTAGGGATGATCGGGTGGAAGACTTATGCATGTTAGCAGCGCTCCTGAGATGTTTATTTAGAGTAACACAAGAACTTACTTAGACACCTTGGATAGAACTGCAGTAGCTTTCTCCCAGTTATCTTGTCGTGCCAACCATCGAGGAGATTCATGACACATAAATATCCCTAAGAATAGAAAGACCGCCGGCAACATCTGAAGGGCAAGAGAAACTGGAGAAGGGAAATCTTAGCATCGCATTCGTCAAACACCAATATCGAATAGGGGTCAAGTTACCGATCCATGGTGCATCGCCTTTAAGATGCAACAATGCACCATAGTTGATCCAAAAACTCAACATGGTTCCAGTAGCAATAAACAGTTGATACATCCCAGTAAGAGCGCCTCTGATAGCTCGAGGCGCATTCTCACTAACCTAAAGGTGACCATCACATCAGTCGAAATTTTAGGTAATGGAAGGAGCATCAAGACTCACATAGAGTGGTGTAAGCATACTAGCAGCTCCAACACCCAATCCAGCAACGAGTCTTCCGACATATAGTCCAGAGCTTTTTCTTCGTTAGTACTTAGATACAAAGACCAAAGTGGCACTTCTTACACATGACCGCGTGATGCACACTGGACAACAACTCCTAGAATTGTACTTCCGGCAGCGATGAGTAGCGCAGGCTTTGGCTTCTTAGTAAACAACTGTTATGAGTCTCTCAGATATTTCTTACCTTTCGACCCCATCGATCCGCAATATAATATGCGAACAGCGATCCAAAGAAACATCCCCCTTGCAATGTACTGACAACTATATATTTTTAGATCCAAATTCTACAGCACAACTCATGGCCAACGACTCACTATTAGATTGAAGGTTTGCTCGTGCAGGTGAACTAAGCTTGTCGATATGGTATGCTCTATTAAAGTCAGTGCTAATATAAACGCAGCACCGGAGCAGCAACGCACTTTTGGAAAGCCGGCATAACAATAACACCGCCAATTGTACCAATATCTTCAGGTTCAATCAGTATATTCCACACCCAAGCTTTCTAATCATAGCTAAAACGTACCCCAACCAAAAAGCATGCCACCAAAACAAGCTGTGTAGAAGTTAGTACGTATTCTCAACCATCTTTCCTTCTCTTCCTTCCAGGATTGATGTACATACCGGAGCATGCTAGGAAGAATACTCTCCATCCATATATTTCTGGGCTATTCAGAGTTTCCAATCAGTTATGCAATATTATCTCGCAGATATGTATATGCTCACGGGTCCCTGTCGCATAAAAGTTAGTCACACTCCTTGTTACTTTCAATACTACACATACGTTTTCATCGACTCATTCTTCACAATCTTCATCAAAAACCTTTGTCCGAGTCCAACAGCCATTTTGATGATTGTATTCGTATATTCCTAACAACAACTGGATTGTTTAAGGCAGCCAAATATTCGCATCGACACCAAACAACTGAGCAGAACTTCGACGTGTAGATTTCAATGAAGACGGGTATATAGAAAAGTTGAGCCTCTGCAGGAAGTCGTACCTCTGGAGGTATAGTCTCATCAAAATGCGGTTGAATACAACCATATAATATCACCTCATTTACCCCATACCCCATACCCCATCATCCCACAGGAAAATCCATTCTCCATCCAGCAACCGAGGACGATATCATAATATCCTTCTCTACCTTGACCAACAATTGGCCAATGCAGCCAAGGATATCCCCTCTCAAAGAAAAGCTTCTGCTCCACCCCCAGGTTTCCAATACCTCCGTCAGCTACATCGGATAAATTCAAGCTTATATTCATCCAACCAATCGCATTTTCCAATGTAGGTTCTCTATGAATATATTGGGGCCAATAATTTGCTAGGCGCATATGTATTTATCGCTTATCCATGCGTTGTAAAGCGTTTGCAGTTTGGCGTGCGGAGCCCCGCATAGTATATAGAGGGATGGATAATCTTATTGTATTGAGCAGGGGGTTGAAAGATATTTATCCAGGAATCTGATTGAGGAAGGCGTTTGACAGGAGGATTAGAAGCTTGAATGATGCGCCAAGGGCGTTCTTTTACATCAATTGGCAGGTTAGATACCCATGGGCTGATCGTTGTAAGATGGGAGCGTGGTTTATCACGAGGTGAGGTGATAGATAATGTTGTGGGATGCAACATGATTTTCTTCTAGGTTTAGGCATGTGTTTCATGGATCCAAATAACTACTACGATTCTTCGTCACCTACAAAACTTACTAAGGAGCTGTGCCTCATAATCACTTACTTATCTCTCATCTCAATATCCAGCCACTTGGGAACGGCAGGTCTATTTTTCCACCCATCAAGATAGCTCCTTGCTTCCCCAAAAGGCTTAGCATATATACCAGTCACAAACCAAGCCACGGCTGCACCTTCCAATGTACACTGTAATGTAGGTATCACGGTACGACTTTCAACCAGATTCGAGTTCGGGTCAGCATTAACGAGCATCGCCGTACGCGGACTTTCACCACTCCACTCGAGCGCAGCTATTCCAACTGCTCCTTTAGATACAGCAAATGCACCTACTGGGCCTGGTGAAATGCCTTCGGGTGTATTGAGATCGTAGTTTCCGATAATCTTGGGTAGGGTACCTTCATTTTTCTCAGCGTCGTAAAGATCAAGGTAGCGACCGTCGGATTTTCGCTCATTACAGATTGCGAATGCTCCATCGGCAGTCATGATTTTTCGCATTGTGTCAATTCTATGAGCGCGTATATGCCAGTTTGGTGTAGCTTCCACAGGAGGGATGAGATAAGTTGTGATAGTAACATCTGGGAATGGATTCCAGATTGACTTCAAAAGCGGTTGTTCATCGCGTGTCTCAATGACGGCTGTCTTGCAAAGTCGACGGGTCTTCCAAGTTTCACCCCCATCGTCAGACAACCCGAGTTGAGAAGCCAAGGCGAATTGTTCTAGCGAAAAGCATCCTGTTGGTACAGAGTAGGCATATGCGCTGCTGTACGCAAATGATCCGTACTTTGCATGCGTTCCTCTCATAGGATATGAACATGCCTGTCCTGAAGAGAGAATCATCTTGTGGCCTCCAAGATAGCTGATAACATGGCCAGGATGTTTCAAAGCCTTGATTTTCGGAATCAGTTTCGTTGGGTAAGGCTCCTCTTCAGATGTCCAGAACGGATGATCCTCGGGAACAGCCAAACAGATGAATGCTAGACATGCCCAATATGGACTTCCTGGTGAATTGTAGTTTTCCGACATGAACATATTTGGGAAAGAATATCCTACGGTCAATGTGCCTGTTGGACTCCACATCTGATCTTGGGTTTGCCACCATCTAAGATTTCTCAACAGCAACCCTTTAACAATACCCCATGTCAAGGGTTTTGGCAGCTCAACATCAGCATACGCCAAAGCCCCCCAGAATGAAGCCATTGCGAACCGATATCCGACACTTCTCCCAAAGGGTGTGGCTCTACCTTCTTCATCGAAATAATGAATAAAGTCCAACGCATAATCTTGAGCTCGTTTCTTAAATTCCGCAGCTTTCGCTGAATCCTCATCGCCTGCCAACTTCGCATATAATAATTGAAGGAACTGTATCGCGAAACTTCCACTGTAATAATCTTGTTGCCAAATTCCCTCTGGCCCATCATTTGACCACCCTTCTCCTCGGAAAAATGAGTTTAGGTGAATGATATCTTGTTCGATTCTTTCTTGTGAATATTTTCCTCCATTTTTCTTCAAGCCTAGATTTGCAAACACACGAAACCATAACCAGTTTGTATTTGGCATACTGGCATTTATCAGCCCCTCCATCTTCCATAGATTTTCCATGACGACTTACTTCTTGCTATTAATGGAATTTCCCAACCACGTCTCCACATTACCTCGCTCTTTCACACTCAACTTTTCCCAAAAGACTGGCGCAACAGCCAACGTAAACCCCAATGGACACATCTCCACCATCCTCTGATCATTATCTCTCGGCTCGCCCCAATACTCTGCACTTTCCGGGTCTGTACCTTTCTTCAAACCTTCAACCCACCATTCCGTCCCTTCATATTCTCCTCCTCCAGCTAAGAGAGAACCCAATCCCCATAGTGGCCGACAAAAACCTTCAATCTCAGCAGCACGCGCATCGAAGCGGACGGCAGTGGAGCCAGGCACACGGATTAGTGCTTTTTGTGGAGAGAAGTGGGGTTTGAGGGGATCGAGAAGGCTTTTAAGGAGATTTTGAACTGAGGTTCGATCACTCAGTGAAATGAGGGAGAATGGGTGCTTGGTATTGTAGCCCAATGTTAATTGTTTTTGAGATGACATTTTGATACTGACGCAAACCTAAAACTTGAAGAGCGCAGCAAACAAGACACAAAATGAGGATTCAGAAAAGATAGAGAGAACACCTACAGTAGGACATGCTGATCATTTTATGACGTATTCACCTCGTAAGAATGATATGCCGACAGCAGGTATATATATTGAGCTCTATGCATCACGTTGAATGGGACGCGGTTGCCCGGGGATAATAATAAGTTGAGGTGGGGGGGAAAGGGGAATCATTTATCCTTGAGGCTAAATTGATATTAACTAGAAACACCCCTTCCGAGATTTAGGTTCACGTCTCTCTTTCTCAATATTAACAAATTGGGATTTTGATATCGACCACACAACCAATTACCCATGTAACCAATCTCTAGGTTACAGAAGCCACTCAATTATCTGCACCAGCACTTCCTAATATCCTCATTGACCAAGCCAAACCTAAAAGGTATAGCTACTTAGCAACTTCATAGTGGCAACTCTTATGCTGGCTTCTCCTTTTTCCATTCACCCCAAGATCAGCAACCGTCTGCCTCAATATTTCTCCGGCCATTTCTAATCAGTCGGGGTCTTCAAGATTGACACTTGCCGTTGCCGGTTCCAGTAGGACTACAGTATTTCTCAAGCTCCGTCAAATCATATTTGATGGTTTGCTTCCTTCTTGGTCAGAATAGTCATTTCATCGACCGCGTCAAGATCGATTTGAACTTGCTTTATCCTAGCGTCGCCAATTGCATCCACGTTGATTGGCTCCTGCTTGTTTTTCTGCTATTTTCCTGATGGTTCTTACACCATCGACTCTATAGCATCTAAATCAATAGGTTCCTCGTTTACTTGAAGCTTTTGAGTTGGATGAAAGCTAATTCCCTATGCTGAATGGGATTTGAGGTGACAAACTCTTGTTTGATCGCTCAGTGGGAGACTGCTGTTTCGTGCTTGATCGAGGCCAGTGCCCGAGAATTAAGAGGGCGACGCCTTCTATGATGCTATCATCATCGACAACAACAATTTTGTCAGCAGAGATATCATTCCTGAAAGCTGCTGCTTGCCTTCTCCCTTCTCGAAAGCTTTGTGTTCCTTCTAATTTTGCTTCCGTTAGAGACGAATGCTTATTGGGTTAGAGAGAAAATACCTGTAGCTTCCAAAAATCCTGCCAATCAAGTTACCTCAACCTTACACTGGGCTCCTAGCCGCGTGACGACGTAAAGTTTGCATGTTGGATCGCCGTGACTTTCGCGGTATCCTAGTTTGACGTGTTCTTTGAATGGTTCACCTGCCATGGTCTCGATGATCTAGACTTCATACTCATTGTATTTTCCGTCAAGATAGCCATGTTGAAGTCAAGTCTGTTGTGCGCAGATTGTTTATCTTGTTTGTTGAAGGGGAAAGGTTGAAGATTACTGTGATGGGAGATAGAAGAAATTGGTACTAGCACAGTTCGAAAGAACGTGTAAAAGTAAAAGATCAAAAGGTCATAGTAGAATTGTTTGGAAAAAAAACTTTGAGTTGAGAATTGTGAAAGGAATTGTGTTTTGGTAAGAAAAGTAAGGAACACATACGCGGTTTCATATCCCGAGATATTACCCCCGTTTTACGATATCACGACCAAGTTAAGAGATATGTTTTCACTCATGGGATTCTGGGAGGAAAACATTGAGCTTCATTTTCATTCCAATTCACTTCGAAGTGCCAACTAAGAAGGTATGATATCATGGGCAGAGTTTAGTACCAGAGATGGATAATCGTCTCCCAGATCCATCGCTCTATAAATGATTGCATGCCAACCCCTAGAAGTAAACTCCCATACGACAAACAACATGCCGCTCATAGACCGCAAATCATCTACCCCGTCTTGAGTCTCTTCGCCTCCGCAGCCTTAATCTTCTCTCTGATCTCATCCTTCTTTCGTTTTAACCCTAAAAGCTTAATCTCCCTATCAATTTTATTTTCCTCCTCCCTCAACTTCTGTATATTATTCGATTCCGGCAATTCGCTATCGACAGATTCTGCAGCTTCTTGCTTTATGACGCGCTTGGACTTAGCAGATCCTTGGACCTTTGGAACCTTCGTCTCAGACAAAAACACAACGTCATCGTCAGAATCAAGTGATATAACATCGATGGGTTCACTCTTGAGTTGCGAAGTAACATCTTGCGTGATGGCAGCTTGGGCGTCGAGGTTGTTCAACTGCTTGGGCAAGATGTTACGAACAGTCACGAGGTTAACTTCGACTCCCAGGGTTTCCTCAGTGGCATCAGATTCTGTATTGGGTTCGAGTGTGATGGCCACTGATGTTTCTTCTGCCGGTGGTGCTTTTTCGGTAAGAGCAGCCGCTGGCATTTCTTGTACAATAGGTACTTCCATGTTCTGCTCGTTTGAGATAGCAGCTGAACCTACTTCTGCCAGAGGTGCTTTAATTTGTACACCAGAATTAGCTCCATCGCCAACGTCGATGATTTCACCATTGATGCTTTGATACTGAAACTGCTTTTCTCCTCGTTCGCGAGCCTTTCTTCTTTCCTAACAATTTATATTAATGCGAACTCGTTCATGTGCGTAGACTATTTTGAAGGTACCTGTAATTTCTCAAATGCTTCAAGCTTCTCCTTTTAATACATCTTTGACGCAGCACGCCATTCCGTAGGTTGACTCTTACCGACTTGTCTTTTACCTCGAGTGTGTTTGCCTCCCTTGGTATGACTGGTTCCGTTCTTCCCATAGAAATTCCACTGGCTCATCTCTAGATCTTGAAGCTGGCGGATTGCAGCATTTTTTTCGCCAAGTTCGAGAACATCCCAGTCATATAGGTATAGTGGTGGTGGATATTTCAATACTGGAATTGGAATTCTTAAGGAATGCTGTATATCAGGTCAGTAAAAGATGTATCAGGATTCTTGTAATTTATCAAATACCCGCAGATGTACTATGGAACACAAAAGTGTAGGATTGGTCAAAATTGCTCAAAGCTGTTCTAGAACGAACTGGCTGATCAGGAAGTATGATGGTCTTTTCCTGTGCAGTAGATTGCTTTAAGCTTTCTTTGAGCTGTCCTGTTGCTTCCATTGAACTAAAAGTATGACCGTGTTAGTTGCAGTTGAGAAAGATGGAGGCGAGGATTGACATTACCCGATGACCGAGCGGTCTTCATGGCTCTGATTGACATCTTGATCGACTTGTTCCGCATCCTGGTGGGTATAAGAGGTTCTGATTGAGGGATTTAAAGGTTCAATTGAGTTATTAGGATTGGAACGAAGCCTAGAACAAACTTTCTCCCAGTTTGACATTACTTCATTGAACTCATCATCAGATAGCGTGGTTGTAAATTTCTTGAGAAAACCGCAGCGAACTTCAATTGTTGATTCCACTCCCTTTTCATCAACTTCAGATTCAAGTTCAAGTTCAAGTTCGAGTTCAAATTCTTTTTCTAGGTCTTTTTGGGGTTTCAGCCCATTTTTAGGTGGTGCGAAATCAACATGAGAAACTTCGTCATTGTCTATGTATAAATTCGCCCGAAAAAGCTGGAAATCGCCAAAATCAATACCTTCCTTTAATACGACGTTGATGTAGTATGTATTGCCTGGCGTAAGAACGATATATCTCTCACGATCTGAATCGGTGGAATTTTCCTTGGGTTCAAGTTTGACATATTCATCGCAAGATTTGTCCAGGCTTCTTTCGAGCACTTCGACTTCGACCTCTCCCTTGTCTTCAATAGTAATGACTGCCATCCTGATTAATATAAGGAAGTTTGCGAGTTCGAGTTAGAAACGACTATAGTTAATGAAAGTGGTAAGTAAGTGTGTGTGTGTGTATGAAAAGAAACGACTGCAATAGAAGTGGAAGTAAGGTGAAGTAGAACTAAAGTGTATGATACTATTGTAAATAATATTTTATGATTGTATCTAAAAGAAGTCACAACCGGTGGTAGTAGCCTGTGGTAGTAGCTGATTATATTACGTGCTTCTAGCAGCAGTTTTGAAGATAAAAATATTCGCGAAACCTTCGAAGCGAACCAATAATTATTCGCTATTCGTAGAAACTTGAAGACTAAGATAACAAATGCGCCATAACTTTTCCCCAGCAAAAAGATATCAAAGAATTGATATTATCTCCCGCCGATTTAAGCAAAAATCCCGTACCATGCTATCATTGAAAGATAAGTCCCATAATTCATTCTGTCTTGATCCGCTTCCTGGATCTTGCCGCATCAATTCTCTCCTGTAAAGCATCCCGCTCCCGCTTCATCTTGAGAATTCTCTCCTCCTGCGCAATATCTTCCTTCAATTTCTCTAGTGCAGCCTCTTCTTTCCTCAACAACTCCTCATCCACAAGTCCCGCCTCTTCCTTTTCCGAAGCTGGAGGTAGGATAGGATTATGTGTTTCAGAAACAATGACAATCGAGTCATGGTCATCATCGAGGTCGATTGGCTCGTTCTTGATGGTCTTCACGCCTGTAGCTTTCTGTTCATCATGAGGGTCAGCCATGTTGCGTAAAATCTCTTCGCGCTTTATCTTTACACCCTCTTTATCAGAGTTGGCCTTCTGTCGTTTTGTATCTTTCCCATCCTTGTCGCGGGTTCTCGAGCGTGGCTTTTCGTCTTCATCATCCAGAGCGATGATCTCACCCACCATATTCTCATACTGGTTCTGAATAATCCCTTGACTACGAGCTTTTATTCTCTTCTGCCCAAGAGGGTCAATATTTGTCTATGAAAGACTTTGCGTGAAGTCAACTTACCTGAAGACTCCGAAATGCTTTCTCTTTCTCACTGGCATACATCCTAGACCAGTTACGCCATTCCCAAGGCTGATTTTCTAACGTTCTACGACCAAGCATAGGTAATACCATTCCTGTTTCCTCTTCTTGATCTTCATGCCAATTCTTCTTGTCCAGTACTTGCATTTCTTCGAAGGCAGTCTGTCTCTCAGATCTTCCCAGGATCTTCCAAGAATAATGGTAACGAGACGGGGGATATTTGACGATGCCCACTTGTTTCAGAAATTCTATCATATATGAGTTAGTAACTTGATAGAGATTTTACAGAGGATTTTCTAACCAGCAGTTCTACAATGGAACTCAAATGTACCTAATTGCCAAGGCATGTCCATTGTTTTTATGGTACGAGTTGGCTCACAAGGCATCTTGAAGGGATCCTTTTTGCCCCCCAGAAAACTAGACACGTTAGTAGTTATTGCTTTCCAAGAGTCGAAAATAGATTCACCCAATAGCCGAACTAATACCACGTTTATTGAAGCTATCTTTATCAACTTTCTTTGCATCCCAGGGCTTTCGAGCGTCAGATCGTTCATTTTCCCCGAGGTCTTTGAGAGCTGTCGAACGAATCTTGTCGCACTCATCTTTCCACTTAAGACATGCAAGCCGGTATTCAGAGCTCTCTAGTTTGATCTTTCTATACCAATAAGTACTACATACGACTTTAAAGGTAGCGAGATCATTTGGAAGAATGCCCATGATATCTGTTTCATTGGACAGAGTTTCATCTGTCACAATTAGATTTTGCTATCCATGCATGGGGACTGCACACTGACCTATGTCGACGTTTTGAAAGGCCAATTCTGCCCCCCACATTTTATAGCCGTCAACCTCAACATCAGCATATTTGAGCTTTGTAGTAAGGTTTTCTTTGATTTTCTGCTGCTTTTTAGGTGAAAAAATGTGAGAGCAACAGGAAGCGACATCTTTTTCATGACCAGGGAAAACTAGCTGGGATTTGATATTCTGATCTCTGGCGCCAAAATCAAAGCCTTCTTTCAATGTGATCTCAATATAATACTTAGTTCCCGGCTCCGCAACAATGTATCTCTCACGAATGTCATCGTAGTCATCTTCCCTGCGTTCAACTTTGATATACTCATCATAATAAGTATCATCCGAGTGCCTCTTGATTCGAACCTCAATTTGTCCTTTTGAAGTTTTTAAGATGGCCATGATGAGCAAGATTAGAAAGCTCGCGAATAAGTATTCACAGAGGTTGGGAACCTAAGAAGGAAAGATTTGCGACGCGACACAATGATAATTCGCAATCTGGTCAGTTTTAAAACCTCAGAAGATGCTGAAAGCTGATAGTAATATAATGTTAGCAAGAAGCCAAAGTCCAGGTCAATAAGGTAACAATGAACATACCGAACTTGCTTGCAGAAGAACGAAACAAAACGGAGCTATCACAAAGATTATTGTCAACGAGGTGTTGATTGAGAGTTGAAAAAAAAATAAAAGTAAAAGAAAAAAGGTTAAGTGAAAAGAAAAATTGGAGACTGAAGGCTAGGTGAGGGAAAAGAAGGTAGAAGGTAGAAGCTATGGAAAAAGAAGAATTAGCGGGGTAATATGAACTGTGAATTCGCAAGGTGAATTCACTCCAGCGACGACGTGGAAACTTCAGATACCATGAACAATCAAAGTAGATACCACGGATCTACTACTTCCTCTTTTCAATCTTCACATTGGACTGTATGAACTGATACTGCCCTTCCCTCATTCAACTCCCACAGTTGAAAGATCGTTGCTAGAAGATACCAGACTATAATACCTTTATCCGCACTTTGATATACACCACTCAAGACCATACCAGAAGATACAAAACTTTTCCTTGATCTACCTACCACCATTCGAAAAACCTCGTCCCCAGATATCGCAAACTCATTGATCGTTCCTTCATTTTCACTCGACTACTTAAAAGATTATTGCTGGAAGTACCGAATGCTTTGTAGTTTTTCCTCGCTTTCATTCGAGTGTCCAAACGGCATCTTTTCTTGAGATATTCAAGGTTTTTACTATTTCATCATTGTACATTGGATATTTGAATGATCATCTGGCTTGATATACTACTATTCGGATCCACCTCAACCCCGTTTCAACTAGAGTAGTCACAAGTTCGTCGCTGGAAGACACGAAAAGATTCTTGCCTTGTCTTCAATCTACTTCTTATATTCTAATGATCTTATCTCTGATATATAGCTATCAAATGTGGATCGAGTGCTCTCCTAGTTTCAGCCGACGGATGTATTGTTTTCATGGATGGATCTGACGCCCTTGAAACCATTATCCCACTAGGACTAGAATCATCTAGGGAGAGAGCAAACATTAGAGGACTCTAGACTGAAGATACTATCTTTAGCTAAATTCTACTCCCTCTAGTTTGACTGACCGTTAAGCCCTTCAATCACGATACACCTAATCCATTGAAACCGCAACCATCCACGGCAAAACAAACTTTTGAAGATACTATCTTCAGATACAACCCCCAGCTACATTGTGTACTCTCTCTAGTACAAACACCAAGCCTTTCCATCTTTATGACATCACCCATGATACCATTACAGAGAATTTGTCGCAGAAGCACCTATACCCCCTCTACACCCCGCAGATGAAAATCCCCTCATCCAAGAGTAACCCCGAATACCCCAAAGCAAGTGCAGTCACCTCAAAACAGTCTCCATCTAATGGTCTATGTCAATACCACTTAAAAAAAACCGGGAAATATCAATAAAAATCAATAAAATCAATAAAAAGCACAATCCGCACACCCCTTAGGCTTTCCCCTGTGCAAACCCGATCCACCAATCATATCACCACAACTCCCTCCCATCCCATCCCATCCCATCCTATCCCATAGACAGATAAAAACATCTCACCCAACACGCACTCATAACTAAGTATCTTGAATACATCAAACCAAGTCAACAAATTCAAACTTCCGATCCAAGAATTCGTTGGCATCCCAGTTACAACTTACCTTGAACCAATCAAGCCGAATCCAGACATATTTTAATAAACCAGGTATCTTTCAAAAAACCAAAGACTAATCTAATCGACAATCCATGCAATTCAATACTATGTAATGCAAGTGATCTATCCTCTCCCCACTCGAGGAAAAGGAAGAAACCCGGCGCCCGATGCCCAGTGTTCAACATGTCAGATTGGTGGATGGAGGCTATGTATACCAGGCGTATCGAGATGTAGTACCGATTTTGATCCAAGACTAAATTCCTTACTATGTCATGAAGGGAAAGAAATATGTATCACCCAAAGCCTTTTTATATAAGCTACTTTACTTAGGTATGTATAATACTCACCCCTAGTAGACACAAGCTATCAAAAGGCACCCACCTCATCTCACTTCCTCGCCCCTCGCCCCTCGCCTCACTACACACCAAACAAAACATCACAGCACCGAAGCACAAAAATCATGATATGTATGCACAACTCATCTCATTGTTCTTAATCAAAACAATATATACTTCTCCTCTACCATCTCCATCTCAGTTCCTCTTCCGCACCTCCCTCACTCACTTATATCGTACCTCGCCTCATACATCCCTCCAGTTGCCCAGACACAAATCCAGACTTTAGTAAACATAGAGTATAAAAAATGAAACGGTAGTACCGATAAACAATTCACCACGCACGCTATGCAGAAATGAAGATTCTCTTGACTCCCTCCCTCTCTTCCTTTCCCTTCCTTTTCCTCCCCTATCCACCCACCCCCCATCCTCCATCCTCCATCCTCGAAGATATTTCCCATCATCCTCGAACTCTCCCATCCATCCATACCAACTAGTCAAGAAGATAAGATACAACTATAAAAGGATCATTCATTGAATCACTAGACATTAAAGAAGCCTTAATTTTCATTTCACATCACATCCCTTCACAACCCAATTTCAACACGCATGCTTTAATCATCCAACTCAATGGGTTTCTGCGGTGATCCCTCTGCTTCCGTACCTTCAGGCGGACTGACAATCATTGTCGGAGTGAGTAACCTCTCACCCTCTTCAGATAACGGCGTACTTGGTAACGAAATAGTTGTTTCCTTCGTTTTTGGTTCCTCCGCAGTCGTTTCTTCTTCTTCACCGGGTGCCGCAGCTTCAGATGTACTTGCAGCCTTTTGTCTACGTCTTCTTCTTTCGTTTCTTTCCTCCTCTGCATTGTTCCTTCGCCTTGACCTTCTCGCACTATCCCTTCTACTAGTGTCTCCATCCCCTTCATCAGCGCCATCTGCTCCTCGCATGCCTTGTAATAGTTGTGCTGCTCTATCAGCGACATCATCGGTCTCGTTTTCGATCTCTTTCGGTGGCGGTAGTTCAGTATTTGATATGCCTTCCGTACTGACTGATTCAGGATCCTTGAGACCTATCTCGGCTTCTGATATTTCGTCTGCATCGGGAATCTTTTGGCCAGATGCGACTCGTACTTGATGACGATTTTGTAATCGTGCCCTCCTTCTCCGATCTCTCTGATCGCGAGCTTGTGGTGCAGCAGCTCGCAATTTCTCAAGCAAGGAGTCCATAGCGCCTGTAGAACTTGGTGAAGGCGGTCCGGCAGATGCTGTAGTACCGACGTTTATTTGTGCGCGTTTCCGTTTCATCGACTCCTCGTTGCGCTTGCGTGTAGCCTCCAATAGAATGTTCTTTTCTTTCGATTTCTTCCACTCGGTTACGAAAACAGCAAGCTTGGCGAAGAAATCTCTCCTTGCATTCTCATCAGTAGCATCTTCACCATAGAAGACCATGATGTCGTCATAAGTCCGAATCATTTCTTCCAGGAACAATTGCATCTGCTCAGCCTTTCTTCTAGCATCCTTCATCGATCGTTGAACGACCTGGCTAACACGGTCCTGTGGGTGGAATTTCTTTGGATCGCTGAGATTACCGGAATCAAGGGACATTTGTACGTTCTTAACGTTGTCAATATATCGTTTGGCGTCTTGCTGTAGCTGCTCAACATTCAGCTTTTGTGCTGCAACAACGCCACCAATATCATCAGTGAAGCCCTCCCATTCTGAATATTGCGTTCGAACGATACGTTCAACAAGATCGGCAAATGTTGACTCATTCTTATCATCCTTGACCATTCCTAATCGTGCCAAGGAGCTCAATTTGAAGCCGCTTGCCTGTTTGTTGGAATCGTTCATATAGTTACCAATGTCAAGAATCAAGCCCAATACATTCATCAAGGAAACAGAGTCTCTCAATGACTCTGACACGGCCACAACCTGTTTGAGCTTCTCGGAAATTTCATCATATTCTTGCTCGAAGGTGCGAGTAAGTAAGAGTGCTCTTATCCTGGACTTCCAATAATGACGTAACTCGAAGGCTGTTTGCAGATATATTTGATCTTCACGAGTCAATTCGTTAGGATCTGATTCTCGATTCTCCTTGTTTGCATCAGGTCCAGTCCAATCCTTGCTGTAAGGCGCCATGACCTTGGCCGTATTTTCAGGAATATTGCACATGTCTTCTCTGATTAAGAAGTCCATCACCACAGGATTGTCTAAGACGTCTTTGTCGCAATGAATTATCATTTGGGCAATTTTATCTGGAGGGAAAGTGGAGAACTTGGCAAGGGAAATTTCTACAATGTGTTAGCTTTGGGGAAAAATTTCTAAAGATATCATGAAACTTACGGAACGTCCTCATCAGATCACTTGATATGATCTGTTTCTTGTCCGACTTAGCCTTGCTGCTCTTTCCAATTTGTTTGATTTCCTTTGCCAAGAATAACTTCTCAACTTCATCAAGAACACCCTTACGGGTAAGCTCGGCATATTTCTCTTCCTTTTCTGCTGCTGTAGGTGCATGAGCAGCCCAATGAGTTGTCATAGGAGTATCGACCTTCTCCCAATGAATAACCTTGAGCTTCTTCTTTGATCTTGCAACACCCATACCAAGTGTTGGTGCAGCATTGTAGGATGGCTGTGATAAGAAGTGTCCACTCATCTTGCCAGGCATACCAGGCATACCCGGTGGGGGTGGAGGAGGTGGAGGGGGCATTCCTTTCATACCAGGCATACCAGGCATACCAGGTGGGGG
>NGKJ01000115.1:38308-70992 GCA_002162495.1 Myriosclerotinia curreyana | reverse complement strand
AGGAGGGCCATTGAAACCTGTGACCTTTGGTGGTCCCTCGACCTTTGAAGAATTTTCGTCACGGGGGGTTTTTGGTGAGTCGGACTCGAGACTCGGGTGTGAAGGTCCTGTGGTAATTCCATCGTTCTCTTCTTCTTCATCATCATCATCACTAGCATCATAACGCCTGACTTTGGAACTCATCTCGTCTAAGTAGCCTTTGGACTGCTTTGGTCTTCTTAGCTGAACAACACGCGGTTTTTCATAAACCATGCCCTCATCGTCCTCCATATCAGACCCATCTGAGAAACCTTCCGCACCAACTGGTTTTCTGGGTATCTTAGTTGATCTCGTTACGTTTCCAAGGATGCTGTTAGTGTAATCCCCAGGTGGAACTCCAAGTGAACCCCCGCCTGGTCCACGATCTACACCATCCATTTCTTCACGAAGTGCTCTCAAACGATCAGAAGGACCGGCTGCGTCGCCCCACACTCTACCTTCAAGCTTATATTGGGTCTTTTGTCGCTCAATTTGCATTTCGAGACGATCCATAAGTCTCTCACGATCCAGAATACCTTTCATGTGAGAGGGATCTGTCTCACCCAATCCAGCTCCGCCCTTTGAGGCATTGGATGCGGCGATATCTTGTGCATCACGGAGCATAAGGTACAATTCTCTAGTTTCAAGCTCATTCCTTTGGGCTTCCTTGGCACGGACAGTTTGGATATTTTCCATCTCACCCTTTAGCGCATCTATTTGTCGCCGCTGGACTTCGATGATCTGGGCTTGTTCGTCTAATTCTTTTTGCAATTTGCCTACAAGTCCATCCGCGCCGAGCTCGATTCTAGCTCTCATTTCATCCCTTTCAGCCATTGCCGAATCGGCAATTTGGCGGGCCTCAAGAGCTTCATCGAGTGCTTGTCGTGCCTCGGAATCTGTGTGCAATTTGTCCAAAAGACTTTGTACTGTGAAATTGAGACTCTGCTTTAGGTCCATGTCAGGAAGTCTTCTATCCATAGCGACATAACTAAGCATAGAATCCACCAGTTGAAACATTCTCAGTCGTTCCTCGCTATCGCTGTCTCTAATGAGCAGAAGATGTTGCATTGCAGAGACAAAGTAATCTTGAGTTCTACTACCTTGAACCTTTTGCATAATAGCATCGACAATTTGAGCAGGGTCATTGAGATCTTTGATTTCCCCTTCAATGCTATCCTTCATGCTACTGTTCTCACGCTCGAGAAGATCCTCATAATCAATCGCTTCATTCGTACGAAATCTTTCGATTTGCTTGTCGAGAACATCGTATTGGAAGCCTTCCATCTTCGTAAGAATCCGCTTGATACCGCATGCTGTAAATTGAGCTCGAATATGAACACGGAGCTGCAAGTCTCTCTCGGGGGCATCAACAACCATGTTGATTAAAAACATGGTCGTCAGAGCATATTCCATCAGCAAATTCTCCATACCCGCACCGCCACTTCTGACCTCCTCACTGGCACCCACAAGACTTCCCATCTTTCCTCGCCCATCAACGGTGACTTCAACAACACGCATCCATGCATCGAAACGTCCATTTTCACCTTGTTGATTTTTCACATAGTCCATAGCCTGGATAACCTTCAAGTGACCCTGTCCATCTGCCCAATGACACAAGAAAGTCAAGACTTCACTGGCAACCCTTCTCGTTGGAATCCTGGGCGATACCAGAGAGGTAGCCAAAGCCACAATGACTTGTTGATGTTGTAAAGCATCGTCGGCACCGAATTTGTTGTTCATCAATGCCTTCAAACACTTGCAAATGTCATATTCCCTATCCAAATCCTTGTCACTAATCGATCCTTCTGGCCCAGTCGGTCCCTGAGCCTGCCGCCGGTTTATTTTTCCGAGTACATTAGTGAGAGCGACTTGACCCTGACATTCCACAAAAGTTTTCACCCATCCGATCGGTTGGGTTCGGAGGCTGACTGCAAGACTTTGTAATTGCTTTGCGGAAATGCTGTTGTCCATGACCTTCCTTACAAACCATTCCGGAGTTCCTTCTTCCTCGGCATTGAGAAGCATTTCCATAGCTGAACCATATTGACCCGTGTGCCTAGCATTTGTACGCCTCTTCTGCTCACCTTGCCATTCCGTCAAGCGATCTTGATGTACCAAAGTCCATTTCTTCGCTGGTGTATATGCCATCATTTGCCGGCGCGCCTGATCTGGTAAATTGTGCCATCCTCGTTTCTGCATTAACGACAAAAATTGTTCTTCAATAACTCTGTCATCGTTGGGTTTGTTGAGTTTAAAGCCATCCGGCGATGCGACTGGGGAACCATATCCTCCTGCAGTGAGATGTTGAGGTAATTTTGTTAGACGTTGGGCATCTCTTCCAGCTGTTGCTACTGGTTGGTATGATGGTGATAATGAACTATTGGAATAGGAACCTGGTAAAGCCGTCCTGGAGGAGCTTCCTGATGAGAGAACGCTGGATCTTTCGGTCATTGAATCTATACTTTGTTGATCGAAGGATATGCGACCGCCATAACTCGATGATTGATTTGTAGAATAAGAATCGTATCTGGAATTGTGGCTTCCATTTACCGTGCTCGCAATACTGTTCCTATTGGGGCCCCATTGTTGTAATTGAGCTGTCCGATTGCCTGTTGATGCCATTGTTACATTACTACCCACCGGTGGGGGACGGGGACCTGTAGGATGTGAACTGCCATTAATAGATGCTGTATCAGAGGCGGGGTATTGATGAAAATCCACTCCATTCATATTCAAATGGTGTGGAAGTGGCTCTCTTCTTAAGGGCATTTGATCGCTCCTGGGTAGATAATCCACTGGTATTGGTGATCTGCCATCTGCCATTACACTATCATATGGAATCGAAGTAATCACACCAGCCATTGTATTAATTCCTGTCAAGTCCGCACCAGGCGAGCCAGGATTGTCTTCTGAGGCAACAGAGGACATTCTGGCATGTCTTGAAGATTGCGACCCACGAGAGCTTGCCGTGTCATTGTTTCCTGCAGAAGAAAGTTGTCGTCCCTCATCGCTAGCATTTCTCTTATCCTTTTTACTCCTCGAAAAGAAGGAGGATTTCCCAGTTGAAGACATGATGTGGAGGTTTCCAGTTTCCTATTCGATTGTATTGTTCGCACTGTCTTCGGTCGTGTTAGATCCCAACACCCAATAATGTCTGTGGTACACCTGCCCTCCAAAGTTTTGTTGTAATCATCAATGTCTCGAGAGGTTGTGAAATTCACATCATGCTCTTTGCCAATTGTTCGAGAGTCATCCAATATTAGTACTATCCCGGCAGATCCCAAAGTCGCACTACCAAACAAATTTGGTTAGCATGAATTTGTACGGAATTCTGCGACACTGATAGGATACATGCAAAAGGAAGCTCGGTGATACCAAGATGGTAAAGATTGGACGCACTTACCAGTGATTGGAATATGGACTTCTTGGGCACCACTTTTGAGGTTAAAAGAGGAACTCAAACCCTACCAAATCCTTCCGAGTAGTATCGAGGTCGATATAGAATCCAATCCGGAGGAACCCAATAACTCGCCCACACCAACACACTTCAGTCGCAAAGGTCACTTTGCCCCTGGTCAATTCTCCGAATTCGTTTCGAAAGGCTGAAACTGACTTCCTCCCTCGGTGGTGTTCTGCAACTCTGCCCTTGACCCACAGACCACGGGTATGTAAGATTAATGGATGCCGATAGAAGCCAATAATATTTTCAAGGAAAATAATCCTGTGCGGTTCAGCTGTGGAGCGCTGTGATGAGATTTTGGGGGGGGGTATCAACAACCATAAGTCGCAAAAGAAAGAGAAAGAGAAAGAGAAAGAGAAAGAGAAAGAGAAAGAGAGAGGAAGAGAGAGAGAAAGAAGCGAAGCTAAAAAGGAATGAAGGAAAGCAAACGAATGTCTTGAGTATGGTTTAAATTTATTAGACTGACTGGCTGACTGACTGACTGATTGACTGACTGATTGACTGACTGATTGACTGACTGAATGGATTCTAGGTAATTAACAAATGAACATGAACAAGAAAGTTTAAGTTTCAAGAAGTTGAAAGAAGAAGTTTTGGATGGATGGATGGATGGATGGATGTATTATTATTACTACTATTATTGGTATGATATTGTATTGTGTTGTAGTATTTTTTATCAAAAAACCCCCTTAAAATAGTTTACTGGGTAGTTACCTATAATAAGTGGTTAATATATATTATATATTATTAAAATTTTAGTATTATTAGTAGGTAGGTATAATTAGCCTTATTATTATTATTATGATTATTTATTATTCTTATACCTCTTGTGTTCAACAAGTTCCTCTTTTGTTTGATAGTAGTGGGTTGGGTAAGTGGTCGGGACATCGGGATATCGGGATATCGGAGTAATCTGATAACGATAATGAACCTATAAAAATATGGAAGTATAACAGTACTATGCATTGGATCATTTAATTATTATATATCAATTCAAAATGTTAAAGAAAGATATAAAATTTAAATTTAAATTAATTTTCTATATTTCTATATTTCTATATTTCTATATTTCTATATTTCTATATTTCTATATTTCTATATTTGTAACTTACAATCAATAAGTGAGACTATCAACTTGGCCTAAGTACCTACCCAATAATAGCCTATGAACCATAACCTACCTATCATTTCATTCATTCCCCCCCTTCATCCATCTCCCTATCCCCATCCTCCCCATCCATCTTTCACATAAAACTTCCATTTAAAGAATCTAACTTGTCAATACCAAATCTTCTAATGGCATATAACCGCCCAATAATGTACTCTAGTACTAGTACTAGTACTACTACTACATTATTTCTATACCCAATCAAATAGGTAAAGAAAGAAAGGAGACCGAACGGATTTTATACCTCCGTAGAACTTACTCTTGACTCTTGACTCTTGACTCTTGACTCTTGACTCTTGACTCTTGTCTCTTGAGCCATTGATTGTCTACCCTTCTCCCTTCTCCCTTCTCGTATCGGACAACTTACTTCAATTTCCGTAGGGTTTACTAGTACTGAGCTGAGTACCTACTCTCTCCTTTCGGAAACTTCTTCCCAACCTCATCAATAATAATAATTTCAGTAGTACCTGGAGTACGGAGTACGGTACTCTCAATAACCCAATAACCCACCCATCGTATGACGAACGCGTGGCAACCTCGTCCAGCCTTGAATAATGGGATATCAGTTCCATATATACCCCATCCTGCACCTAATAATAATGCTCCCGGCAATGAAGATACTCCTCCAACTCAAACTTCCAATATGCTTTCCACATGGTCATTGCTAAAGGTCATCTATAAAATTAACTTTGGGTTTCTTCCCTACTCACTTAAGCTAACATTGTTTTTCGCAGACCCTGATAGTACCGGCAATCATTTCACTCATCCTCTATCTACTTATATCCTTCGTCATTGTGCCAGTATGGAAACGATACCGAGCACGAGCGGGTCAATATTTGCCTCTAGATACTCTCTCTACACGAACTACATCTTTTCGTCAACGAGTACAAACTGCAGTGGTGGAATTGATATTGCCAAATCCATGGAGGAGGGACATCAATCGTGCCCGAGTAAATGCACAGGATAGTATCGATTTCGATGATGAAAATGGAGAGGAGCTCTTTGATGTCGATGATAATCGACGAGAAGCATTATCGCTTGATGCACGACGAGGCAGAGATGAAGATGGCAGAAGGTTAAGTCGAGATCTAGAAGAAGGATTTAAGGACGACAGCAGTGATGAAGGAGAGGGAACCGATAGACGTCTGAGCCGAACGATTTCACGATGATAGGAGTGTGGAAGGAGGTTTGTTGAGCATTTACTGCTCTACAATTAATGTCTATTCTATTGATCGATATGTCGGATCGCCCATTTCTCGAATTGCAAATAACGGATACCTTTTAACAAAAGAATAATCTTTAGTGATGTGGAAACAAACGACAGACCCGAGGTATATATATCACAATTATCGCGCATCGCCCGCCGCGGAATCAATCACCATTGCTCTCTATTTCCATTCTCCTCATATCTCCTGCAGAGCTCCTCAATATCTCGCTTCAACACTTCCTTCGATTCCTCCACCCTTTTCCCCACAGTCCGCACGGTCTCCCTACACATCTCACCCCAAACCCCTGGAAAATGCAACTTCATCGCCCTCAAAGCTCTCTGCTCCGCTTCGGCCCGCTTTAATAACATCTCCACCTCAATCTTGAGTTCGCCCTCAAGTCCTCTACATCCTAAACACCGTTTCGGCATATCCTCCTCTTTCACACACTTCGGAGCGCTCGTCACTTCACAAGGTCGTATCAAGTGTCCACATTCCGTATACACCATTTTCCTTCGACATTGGGGACAATTCTGATGAGGCGAATCGGTCTCTAGCCATCGCAGAATACATGTAGAACCGAAGACATGTGAACAAGGAAGCATAAATGCACTTTCGACTTCTCCATCACATCGAGAGGCGCCGATATCTTCATTGCATATTGTACAGCGCTGAGGTGAGATATCCTCCGGAAAATTCGGACTTGAAGACCACGACGAGGAGGGTATGGAAGACTTTGTTGAGAACATCTTGGTAAATGGAATACCCATCGAACTGAATATGAAGCTCCACGAGGAAGAGGTCAACGGTAGGAAATGGGAAAACATAGAGTTTAAGCGCATACTAAACAGAACCCAATAAAAACCACTCATACATAGAACATAATACATGTAGAACAATCTACAATAGATCATTCGTCACAAACATATTAAAATAGTCGCAAGACGTCAAATACAGTCATACTTACGGCGCAGCTCGCGGAGTTTCTGTAATGAGCACTTTTCTTTCATATTTACCTGGTAGAGCCTTGCTCTGCACACTTGGTACAGTACCAAAACTAACTTTATCTTTCTTCCTTTGTTAACAATTCGACGTTTGACGATTGCAGATGACCGCGCGAATGACAGCTTTATGAATCATGCAGCCACCTGCTCGTAAACGGTGGGTGTGTAGGGCTGATACAATAGATAGGGAAAATTGGAAAATGTGAAACAATTTTGGGTGACACAATTGCATGAGGGGAGAGAATGGGGGTGGAGGCGTTTTTCATGTGGTGTCACGTGGACGGTTGGGTCATGGGACTACATACATATCTTAAGTGCACGTGGGAGTCAGGGGAGACGAGAAACGAGAGTGTACGTAGACGAGAAAGGGGGGGCGGGAGTGAGAAGGTTGGAGAGTTGAGATTTGAAGTTGATTCAAGTTTCGAAAGTTTGGAAATCAGGATATGCAGTCTATCTTCTTGCAATTTAAGTGTTGAATTGTTATGTTAATATTCATTCCGTCTTTCATTTTCGTTGTCGTCCTCGCTTATATTCGTGTAATAAAGTTGACTTTACTTCATCCCGATCACAAGCATCGTCAAACTTCCTTGCCTTCGAATCTGATCTTAGGTCCTCGTGTCTTATCGTACTAGGCAACTAGGTAATTATCAGTATCAGTATGTACTTGCTGATGTGCCTTGTGGGCTGTAATGGTTATGGCTGTGGTTTTGGTAGTGACTTGAAGTGTGGTAGTACGATGTAGTCATCGTCCGTTATATTGCAAATCTGGTGTACCTGAATTTAGCATTTTCGTCTTACTGTGCTTTCGCTCGTGGTATTATTCATGGTGTTTATTTGTACTTCGTTTTCGTCTTTTGGGGTTTCTTGATTTATCTTCTTTTTTTCACGGCTTCTTTCTCGTTTTGGAGGGTTGTTTGGGCTATATACGACGAGAAATATTCTTCAATACAACCCCAAGTGCCAAAGCCACCACAGCAAAATTTTGCGGGTTGCGCTCTTTGTTACAGTCTAAACAAAATTAATTTTATTCATTATGTGTATCTGATTTAAATTTGCCTTTTAAATTCGCCGCGGAAAGCCCTTTTCTCATTCAGTCTGTAATTTGAGGCTCATCGCGAATGTTGAACATGCGATATTGAATGGTTCTTCGCGATATGATACATCCCATGCACACTTCGGCTGCCCTCCCTCTCCTTTGAAACATATCAAAATTGTGACTCATTTCACCACCCACCTGCGTTTGTTTCCATAACTGTCTGTGGAACAATTACCTGGGGCTCTGGTGGACTCTTCTCTTTCAAATGCGCACGATACTTCTGCAAACAAATGCGTCGATCAGTATCAATCTTCCACGGCCATTTCTAGACGGGAAATATCTTCCCACGCCAACTTTCTTAATGGGAATTTGCACGAGTGTATGGACGAAATAGTCAATACCGATATCCAACCTCACTGTTCATAGCTTCCCCATACCCATATGAAAAGTCAAAGCCGCTGACGACTCGCGCAATACGTCACCATTAAGAAGCTTACTAGCTGTATCGCGGGACTATAGTGTGGAAACGCGAGACGAGAATTTATAGTAAATGTTTCAATGAATGTTTGAGTGAATAATAAGGCCATAAGATCGTCTTTTCTATTTTCACAGGCGATGCCTCAACCTCTGTAGGAAGCTATGCCTGGCTTAAGCTCTACTTTCTTCTCTAGAGCATTGGACCGCAATATTAGTGACTATGAAACGCCAAGCCATCACATATCTACCATTTAAACGGCCGAGTCTGGTAGTGACTTTGTATTCTCGGGATGGCAGTTTAATACCTTGGGTCCCTCGAATATATGACCACCAATCATCTTTAGCATGTGTTGTATATTAGAAGTTGAAGTCTCAAAGCTAATATTACCCCTGAGTCCTGACTTACTGATATGTCTCTTACACGAATGACTAAAAGCCCTGTAAGTCCCAGAAGTATCTTCTGGCGAACACTTCAAAATATCAAAGGATATACAATGCACTGCGGTCGAACTTATGATCTACCTCGAGTGGAAAACTTTTGTGGGGATGAGAGGATGCAATGGGACTAGTCCTTGTGCTTGGGGTAGGATGGGGAAGTGGTGAGTTTTGAGTGTTGAGTGGATGGTGGGTGTTCTTTACATAACTTAACTCTTGTATTATTTATCTTTTTGATTCTGTTGCATGTCTAAAGATCGGGAGTGGATTGTCAGAAGAGAAGGAGAGACCTTAGTTGATAGAATCTGCCAAGAGAGAAAACTATTCGGAGTCGAAACACTCGTGCTCTTTTTAAACATTTTTGCTTACCATCTTTTACTCCTCTCTTCGACGCAGAAAGAGCTCAATATAAGTGATTTAAGGGATTCTTTTCTTTCTATTCGCATGCCTTTCCACCGTATTTTGACGCCAGGCTCCAGCCCTCCACATCGCCTCAACACATCATTAAATTCTTCCAAGCTGCGGAAGTCAGGAATTCAAACTGCTCTTCCACAACACACGCATTTTCGCCCAGAGCTGCCTTCGCGAAGAGAGATGGCATGGAAATAGTATATATCCATATCAAAAAGACTCGAAACCACGAAAGTAATAAACTTCATAGCTGGATCAGATAAGAGAGCGCCTGATCTCTTGAAATATGCCCACCTGGAACGTGAGCCATTTTAAAGGCTCATCCCATCTGTTTTTGTGGACGTAAAGGTACAGATTATTAGTACTGTCGTGATTTCTTACTAACATTTAAAAACAGTATGTTTCCTCCTCGTACACCCCCGTGGTTAATACATCCCTCGATTCGCCAATCTTTCCCCTTATTACCTATTATTCGTTTGCGCCCGCCTAAAACTTTCGCAACGGCCCCGCAAATCAAATACCGTATTAACTGGTTAAGAAGATAATATTTCTGTATTGAGAAACTTGTTTAATAAGATAAGGTTTTAGTTTACAAAAAACTTTTTTAATATTATATAAGATAATAATATAAAAAATAATATATATAAATTTAAATTTAAATTATATTTATATATATAATATATATATAATATATATATAAAAGATAATAAAATATAATAAAAGAAGTATAAAATATTAAATTTTTAATATAATTTTCTTAATTTTGATTTTAAAATAAGATTAATAATTTATATAATCAACTTGGAATATAAGGTATTAATTGGTTAATAAGATAAGGTTTTTGTTTAACAAAATCTGGATTTTTTTGTTATAAGATATTATCTTCTTAACCAGTTAATACGGTATGTAAATTCTAGTAGTGTACGCTCGCGTGTTTTGTATTTTTATGGAGACATATTGCTTAGACTTTCTTGTATTTGGCGGGGGACAGAACCAGAATATATACTACAGCGCATGTTGTAGATCCATTGAGGACCGGAGATCATATCAGCTGAGCTTTGGGCCCTCGTACGAGATCAGCTACGTATGAAGAATGCTGTATTTCAAACCTTGGGCCGTCGACTAAGTTGGTACTTATGTGGGGTTCTAGGTAGGAAAACATGCTCAGCTTGAACATATGATTCCGTTTCGACTGAAGAGATAAATTCATCAATTCCCACTTACCAAGCCAATGTTTATTTGTGGAAGTTGATAAGTGACCGGTAAGGGAAAAGTGATCAGAATGTTGGAGAACTTTCCACTTAGGGTCTGCATTTTGGAGGAGCGGCAAATTCGGGAGAGCCGTGGAGATATGTAGACTACGGATTTGGGTAGTTTGGTCTTCAAAATATCAACTCTGTGGGATTAACTTGTTAGCACTTTCTTACTAGCGTATAATCCACTTTCATATAAACATAATTATAGAAATTAGTACCTGGAATGATCTAGATTGCATTCTTTGGTTTACTGACACATTACCCAATGAATGGTTATCATCGTCTAATCTACCCTCATCTCACTTTTTAGAATTTTCCTTGTCTTTTTGAATATTGATTATATCTATCTGTTCATTCTGGTATATGATGTCACTCTTTCAGAAGATCCGTTTCATCTAATGTAGAGTTTCCCACTAGCCTGATAATCACCCGCCATCTATGAAACCTAAGATGCTTTCGCTAGTAATATTTGACTCCCATAGTCTGAAGATATATCTTCCTCGTGAGAATACTAACCCCATTCAACTTTTGTATTATAGCCATTACTTCTATAACTACGCTTCTTCTACAGTCCCAGAGCCATCCTTCTTCAAATCGACATTGAAGCTTGTCCATCTCCCCTATATCTAGAAAATTTAGCTCTAATCCTTACATCTAGCTATACATTCTACTTATCCACTTAAGGTTCGCTTATGCAGTCATAAATATCCTTCTTCACTTGGAATTAGACCATGTTATCCGTACTTCCCTCGCGGAATGTCCGATAATAACCATTCTTACGCGGAATTATGGAATATACTCGAGAGCTTCAGATGAGCTTGCACTCATATATTCACCCCTCTTCACTTATAAAAATAGGATAATAGTCGCTCTCAATCTCGTTTGAAGCTTCCCAATCGTTTCTTGAACAAAATTACCTCGGTCATGCCTGGGGCACTCACCACCTCCACTCTTCAGTGAATTCATGCACAGTAATGAAGGCTAAGCCACGCCAAGAACAAGTGTGCTCAACGCGTTCAGCTTTATAGAGGGTCATTTTGCAGACTATTTCTCCATTGCAAGGCTATAAAAGAGCCTCTCCTCGACCTCTCCTCCATCATTCTTACACTCCAAAACTTCGTTTCAGAAGTCAAGGTTCTTCCATATGACTTCAGACTTTGGTGGGGGTATGCGAGAGACTCATGATATGTATCCCACCATAGGGCTCTCGCATCCTCTGCAAATACTAAGTGCTTCCCTCCACTCCACGAAACCATCGATACCCTCATCCGCAGAGTCCAGAACTAAGCCAAGAGTCTTGAAGTCTTTTAAGCTGCCACCCCTTGACTTCTTGACCGTCTGCGAAACTTGGCGCATTTACCAAGATTACCGCGCCACCATTACAAGCCTTCAACTTTCATCTGCGAGCCTGGGAAAGTTGTGAATTGCTTGAATTTATTCGGGGTGCTTGTTCATAAAATCTGATAAGCGAGGCTGCTGCCCCTGAAGTGAGTCTATGCTGAATTACCTCTTGCTTACCCCGCGAGAATCAAAATATGCAGTCTAATATAAGCTTGAAAAGTATCTGTTGAATATGACTAAGCTTCATAAAACTAGGCCCCTCAAGCTCCTCCTTTCAAAATCTATTGTTGTGGCATTTTGTCAATTCTACATCCCTTATTCCTTGCTCATCTTCATCCTCGCTTCAGCCTAACTCTCTTCATAGTCTCCCACCGGCAAATTCATCACTAGCCTCGTCTCTTATTTCACAGCCCTATCTAACACCCAATCACCTAATACTCGGTTGCTAACCAATTAACCAGCAGGCTCCAACTAATAAATACGGCTGAGATTATATAATCTCTTCGACTCCATTCCTTTCCATTATAATTTCCAGACAACCATCCATCTTCTTTCTCACAACAACAACAAAATTCCCACTGGTCAATCTAATAACACAACTGCTATCAAAGATTGTCGGTTCTCTTATTATACTTCTTTACTCTTGATTCTTTCTTGAGAAAAGGAGTATTTCTTTGCTTTGTTTGTTCGAGATATTTTTGACAAGTTGAATTCATATTTGCGAGCCTTTCCGGCTTTCAAGATCGAGAGAAACTGCTTTCAATATACCCTCTTACTTTACAAGAAAGGGGTATTAGAACTGAGTAGTTATCTACCAAACTTTTGCTATCTGCTTGCTTGCAATTGTAAGTATTACCCTTCACCCCCCATTAACAACCTTGGAATCTTGAGTCTGTCACTGTGTTGGAGTGTCTCTTCCAGCAAACCACAAGGTTGTTTTGAATCAACTTCTTGGCTAACAGTTTCCAATAAGAAAGTGGTAGTTTACCTGTGGGAATATCTACCATCCTACTTCCAAGTTGATTTTTGCTTGTTTCCGTAAGTGTTTCCTTTTGACATGTTCCTCGAAGCTTGAAAATAATTCAAACTTGAATTCTCTGATCAAGTTACCTCTAAGAGGAAACTGATTTATGTTGATCCGAGTTCAACCATTTGACTAACATATTGCTTCACAAGAAAAAGGATAATTAAAGTTGGTAGTTGTGCTTTTGAATTTTCACAGTAAGTATAACCATTCCTCATCCTTTTCTAGAAACTCAAAATAGTACACAATCTTCGTGTGTCTTATCAATATTTTCAAAATCACCCAGTTTTTCTATGACCTTATCAAGTATTTGACTAACAATGCATGATTTTACCATAGACCAAACACCATTGAATCACAAAAATTGAATTTCAATTTGCTGACTTGCAATCCATTCACGATTTCTAATTCATACAACTCAGTCTCTGTTTTTAAAGACAGCTGTACCATTGCTTATTACATTGTGGCTGAAAAGGTAACAAGCTTTGAAGAGCATATTTGATACTTATCTACCTCTACCTTACTTGGCCATCGAAGTCTTCGAAGAAATCAACTAGACAATAAGACAAACAGTTTCCTCATTTATATCTACTTCCGCAGCTATGGCTACTGTTAAGCAAACACCCGAGGAGCGCCAACATCACTCATGGGGCTTGTTGGTACAAGGACGTCCTGCTACTCCTTCGGAGGGTAGAGCGCAAGTAAGCAACACCAAAGCAACAACTTACGAGAGCATACACTAATAAGTCTTTAGCAATACACTAGGATCGGACCGAAGGACACCCAGTCTCTGATTACGCATAACAACGGAACCTGTTTGGAGTTCGGCCCTTGGGTATTTACAGTCTATCATGTATCTTGCACACTTGCTAACAAGTTGACAGGATATGGTCGATGAATTTGATCCAGTCAATCCTTTCAGCCAGCAAGTCCTCCTCATCGATACTACGATTAAGGACATCCAGTCCGTTAGAGTTCGACACAATGATGTAGTCGGTGACGAGGAAGACGTATTCAAGGGATTTCGAACCCATCAATATACTGGGGAACCTCATGTACACCAATACCCAAATGGCGAGACCTACAACCAAGTCCCTAGTTACTATGCAAGTGTCTCAAGTACACCATCTATGTACTCAACTAGTAACAAATCTGATGTCATTGGAGCTGCCCACCCTGGTCTATCTTCAGATACTCGGTTCGGGGTTCTAGTTTCGAACCAGAACCAAAACTCTGGACGTGGTACTGGCATAAATCAACGTCAAGGTGGAACAAACAGATATCACGGTGAGCATGGTGGTTATTCTCAGCATCTAAATCGCCGAGGTAGACGAGATATGCAGTTTGGACGTGGTCAGGGACGCAGCGATGGACGTGGTGATGCATATCGTGGCCGCCACAATGCTAGCAATGCCCAAAATCGACATCCTCAGCAACAAGAACCTGAATTCGAACAGGGACAACGCTGGAGTGACACCGATCGCCAAGATAGCCCAGTTAACTCCCACCGAGGACAGTTTCGCACAGACAGAATGTACGAGCCGCAAGAGGAGCGAACGATGCACTCCGGATTCGATAACACTAATCCTTTAAATCCTCTATCAAGCTTTATGCAAGTTCCCCGCACAAGCCAAAGCCGCTATACCATGCAGGCACCAGTGTATCCTGGATTTGAAGAGGCAAATCCTTTGATTCCACCACCTTTCCAGTCATCGATGGCCTTACCTCCATTATATTACGTCCAAGATACCCCGATCCATCTTGGTCATTTGGGATATTACGGCCCCTTTGGCGATTGTGCACCAATTGCACAGACACCAGCATACTATCCCCCTCCCGCTTCAAGTGACGTTCATGAGTATGCCAGAAGCTTCGGCCAAGACACGTTGGACTTCGCACCAATAGCAACCATGCGAAGCCATGAAGATGGTCATTCCCCATACTTTGTCCGAGGCAACAATGTTGGAGTTGCGGTTCCAATGGGACCGGAACAAGGTCGCATGGCAGCTAGCACTCGGCCTCTGGTAGTTGTACCACCAACTACACCAGAAGCAGCTCAACAAGATGTCACTCATCCAGGCGTTCAGGGCTTTTTACGTGCGAGAGTCCATCCTCCAACACCGTTTGGACCTTCGCCAGGTCGTTCGCCATTGAGAACTACGACTGACCAGGGTTCCCCCCTCATGCGCCCTCGGCGTCATGCCACAGATCCGATCACCTCATATACTCCGTTGAGTCATGGCCGCAATAGCTCTGGATCAGTATCAGATTTGCGTCGTTTGGTAACTGCACAATCTGGATTTACGATTGCGGAGCCAAGAAGCTCGCCAAGTACTGGTGCTTTTTCGCCAGCCCCTGGTTCAGATGGAGTTGGCAACATGAATTCCATGACTGCCAGAAGTTCCCCTGGTTTGTCTTTCTCAAACTTACACCCTACTAGCAATTCTATGGCAAGAACTGCTTCCTCTCACGAGTTGACCTACCTTGGTTTCTCAATTGACGGTCAACAGCCAGGTGTGGTCTCGGGCCCTCCTACACCACCTGCAAATCCTGGTCGTCGGTCGTTTGAAACTAGATCATATGTTCCAGATGCAAGCAGGTTCTCATCTCCCGGTATTGCTAGTCCTGAACAAATTGGTGGTTTCTTCGCAAACTCCCGGTCAGAGGACGGTCAAATGTGAATGGAGAGTGGTGGATATCGAAGGTCAGACATAGGTATTAGGTTTCAAATATGGTTATGATGGGCTCACAGGTAAAGGAAATACTCGGATAGTCAGTTGACGAGTCTTTACAGTTGGGTTTTCATCTCAACTTTTTACTCTGTTTTCGATCTAGATGATATAATGGCGCGGGGAAAGATGGTTTTCGGAAAGTTAGATAGATAGTAGATAGATAGCGAGTGTGTTTTTGACAGATCGATTCAATATCGACTGTTTCACCAGTTGATAGTCATTAATTTGCCTTCAACGATGGGTTGGTTGCCGGTAGCCCCACAAGACCAATAAAACAAAATGCCTTTTATCAAAGATTTGTGGTTTACTTTTGAACTCCTTGAGGGTTGTGAGATGTGTAATGTGTAATGTCACGTAAAGATTGAAATTGAAAAGCATTTCGCAAATGAAGGATGTCGTTAAGTTGAAAGTTGAATTAGATCGATTAGTAAGCAGAATTCTTATCTTTATCACAACTCCAAGCTTCCACAAAAGCTGCAAGTCAACAAACAGTTCGAGATATTCAGAATGCGGTTCAAGACGTCCGTTCGGAATATTCAGAGATTTAGCAGTATGTATTACTTCCTTTATTCTCTCTAATAAAGTCTACGGCTTATAAAACTATAGAGCTCACAGCTTCATTGTCATCACTTGGAAAAGTTGCTTGGGTGCGCCTTGATGACAATGGAGTGCGATTCACAATTATTCCTGAGACAGGAACTCAAGTATGGGCGTGAGTATTAGATTTGTTATAATCTGAGATGTATTACTGACTTTACGAAGGTCTCTCTCCATAGATTCCATCTTCGAAGATTACACAATTCAATCCGCCGCTCCAGATAATACCATCAACATAGAATTACCCCTCCCACCCCTCCATCGCGCCCTAAAATCAGCAATAAACGCGTCATCTGCGTCGATAAGACTCACAAAGAGAGATGGTATGCCAGTTTTATCACTCACGGTTATCACAAATACCATGATGCATGGAAAAAGCGCGAATTTTCTTGGTGGTGAAGGTGGAGCAGCAGATCCATTTGGCTTTGGCGATGCATTTCGAGAAGAAAGCCTTGATGCAAATATGAGAGGGGATAGAGAAGCTATCGTTACCCAGGACATACCCATACGTATTCTGACGGCAGATAGTGTAGAGGGAATACATGAGCCAAGAGTTAGGGACCCGGATGCGCACATCATGCTGCCTTCTCTGATACAGTTGAAAGCTATCTCTGAACGTTTCACGAAACTTGCCATGGCCACAGCATCCGGTGGAACCAGAGCAGTAAGTGGTGGGAATATACCGAAGTTGGAGTTGAGTGCGAATATGCATGGGAGTTTGAGGTTGAGTATTGCGACGGATGCATTGAATATTTCAAGCGTATGGACTGGCCTCAATAATCCGGAATTAGATCCAAGTCAAATGGGGGACGGGGAGGACGGTATTGAAAATCATCCAGCTACGAGGCTAAAAGCTGCTGGACCGGATTCTTGGTCGACTGTGAGGATAGATGGGAGGGATTGGGGAAAGGTGCTTAGTGTAGGGAGACTTGGTGGACGAGTAATCGCTTGTGAGTATTCCGGATTCCCAAGTTGATGATTTCTGCTGATAATTTTAGGCTTCGTCAATGATCATGCCTTGATCTTATATGTGTACCTTGATAATTATGATGACGGCTCGGATGAGTCTGTTTTAACGGTATGGCCAACTGTACCAATCAGCGTTGACATTTCTGACGTTTCTTAGTACTATATTTCTTCGTTCAGTGCATAAATTACCAAAAAGAGACTGGAAGATATTGTTTTAGCGTAGGCGTTCGGAAAGATACCACATTTCGCACTTAGCTCTTGTATATTAGGAGTATGAAATTTTCTAGGACATAGCTTCTTGAACACTAATACAATCTGGAAATCACCATCATCTTAGTATATCCGCGCCAGAAGACATCCATCTGTGACTTTGAACCGTCATTCCTGCGTCTCCCTTTGCCCTTTTCCGACCTTCTGCCAAATATACATGCCAACTTTCTTCGGAAGGGAACCCACTAGTTATCCCCTTAGTTTCATCTCCGTAAGAAGTTTCCAAACGAAGAATTTTTTGGGGACTCATTTCAGATGCAACTGCATTACGTACTCAGTATCTATCCTAGGTCTTCTAGGAATACAATCACATCAGAGCAAGTTCTCCATGTTATTGCTTGCTGTTTGGTTTGTGCGTAATGTGGTTTATCCTTGTGGTATTTCGAGTTGATCTGGCTGAAATTACATTGAAGCATTGAGTGTTCATCCTTTGCCACTGCTTCGAAAATTGTGCCCTGATTCTTCAGAAATTTCCGGTAAAACTAGCCCTCGTTATTCAATACCGTCTTGTGTATTCATCCGTGATTCTTTAAACCCGACCTTGTAAAATGAACCATAGTTGTTCTAGCACATGTTGGCTTAACTCACCATTTTGACAAGACTAAGATATACCTTGCATGTCTCTAGAATTTTCCCCTGAAGTCCTTCTTATTTTTCATTATCATCTGACTGGATAATACTTGTGATGCCTTGGGTATATTCTCGTGTTAAATCTTCAGCAATCATTTCCTTCACTGGTTTCATCCTAAGATTGATTGAAAAGATTCCAAGTCTCTAACTTTTCTAGGGTAGCAATCCTCTGGTTCCGATCGTTTTGTGCATTTGTTATCATCAAGCTAACTGGGTATGATCGGTCAACTGGCAATTGTGAGAATCGCAAGGAACGTGTATGTTCTATCGCCAAAAAAATGACAAGCTCCCGTAATTTTCTTTAGACAGCGTGAGTAGGAAGAGCACAAATGGCACACGCCGTTCCCAGTATACTGAATTATCTGCCTGCGATGTCTGCAAATTGGGAGGAAGGACTATATTTAGTCAATCATTGGCGAAGTAAGGGACAATGGTCGATTATCAATTGAAATGATTATGCTGAACCCAATAGACCTCTAAATTCTGTCCTAGTTATGTAAATATTCGCCCTCAACCCCGTCACGCTTCCACTGGCATATAAAACCATTTATACCAGGTGAATACCAAGAACCTCTCTTTCTAAGATGCTCTTGCTGAGGTGAAGCGGCAGATTACTGGTGTCCGTGAGCATTCTCACGATAGTTCGCCGTCCCGAAGACTGGCGTCCTAGACTAAGGATGTCTTGGAATATTTTAGTTATGCGGAGCGAAAATTCACTCCACGTTGAAGCCCAGCAGATGTAGATATCGTCTTAGCTACGACTGGCATCTAAGTTTATCGTTGTTATCCTACGGATAGCAATCGGTCTAGTTTTTTTCGTTGAGCATGGTCGCTGCTGTCGCTTTTCCGGCCTTGCTAAAACTCGTCGCAGATGCTTCCAACTTATCTCCCTAAGGACGTTTTCAAACAAGGATCAAATTGAATTTCGCGTGGTTTTCTTGGTGCAAGATGACAAAATTTTTTAATCGTGGCTAACTTCCACTCACCTTCAATAGATAATTGGCACTTCTGGAATTACCCGCATCTTCTATAAAGGAACAGCTTCTTGCCATAATCGTTCAGGTAGAAAAAAGGCCACGTGCCAGGGATACTGGAGTTCCCGCATATGATGGAACGAGAAATAATTGGTTGCTCTGTAGCTTTTAGATCTAGCGAATAAGACCGAAATTTTTTGCTTATCTCACTTCATATCCTTACGGAAACCCTCTTGTTAATATGTGAAGTCAGCCCACACTGCCTGACATACGTAACTGTGCCGGTTTATACCGCCTGCAATATAAAGACTACAACAAAGGGTATCTAACAGTGCGAATTACATACCTATGTGCATGAGTTGCCAACTGTCTGCTGCAGAATGTGCCCCTATCACCTAAAATCCAAGCGCATCGTGCTGTGCAACCAGGTAAAATTCACACTATTTGACTGAATGGAAGAATCGCCAGAGATGTTCTTATTGTCGATAAACTTTTTTAAAGAATTAGTCATTTTAGGAGAACAAAATTTTACATCAATTCGAACATGTTTTCGCTTTTCTATGTGGAAATCTTCAAAAGTGATGGTTGGTGACCTAAAAATGTTGTAGTATTCGCTTAAGCCCGGAATATCAAAGTTCCGAGCCGAGTCGAGCCGGACTACGACTCGGCTAACACTAAATGCTATTTCAAGCGGAAAGGGAGACTAATCAAGCTAAAGTCATGTCTAACATGTCTAACAAATATGCTCAGATTGAATTGGTAGCCAGCATATAAATTAGTGTATGAATTTCGAGTGCAGTAAGTCATGTACTCTCTTTCCTTACGTATTACGTTACCTGCCAATTTTTCCCCTTTCTGTTCCTGCGTTATTGAACCAAGAGCCTTATCATTCATTCATAGAAATACTATCTATCATGCACGTTTGCTGATGTGCTGAATGTCCATGCGAGCGGCAGTTGTTTTTGCTTAGACTATGAGCCATTGTAAGCTTGCCGGGGGTCACAGGACATAGCCCATCATGACTACTCTGGTAAAATCAAACTGGTACGACTACTCTACTCTATTTTGAACTTAAAGTTGCTGATTAACACTCTATGTCCTTTGAATTAGGTTCATGGTTATATTTATGAATAGTTTGTTCTTCAAAGACCATTCAAAATTACACAATGCCCATCTGTAATACTGTTTGTTACATGCTTGACAAACTTGAAATAAGACGAAAAATCGAAAGTCATCTGTTCAATCATCTCGCAACTAAATTAGATACATTATATAGTAGGGAAATCGCGTGTATCAGTTAGCTAGTTGGATCTGGTCAAGCGGGTATCCCTCATATCTCAATCTGCTATAGTAATCAATTATAGACAATGATCTTCTAATATGATACCGGGAAGATAATAAGAACTGAATGAAAAGAAAGAAACCCACAAAAGAAGTGTTAACAAGGAAAAGCCCCCAAGTAATTCCCACAAAATTAAAATGACACTAAATTTCATTTTCTCAATTTCATCAGTCGTGCACGTATGAGGAGGGTCACATTCAGGTTCTTTCGCCTGTAGACCTGTATGCAAGTGCTATTTTTTCTCCTTAAAATCTTGTGAACTATATAGAGTGTGCGCCGAGCTATCTACCCACGTATATAGAAGCTCAGGAATGCAAATGTCTCCTTCAAAGGCGCCGAATCGATATGAGGGTTTCCAAGATCGCTTAGAAAACGACCTACATCAAAATACAGTCTTTTCTGATAATCTTATCTTGATTACTGGTATATAAAGACATCGCAGGCCTCTAGCTTTAGCCCTTTTCTAGGACTCCAGCCTTTAGTATAAAAGCCGACTTCACTCGCCAATGGCTTGTACTTTGGCATAAATTTATGCACCGTCTCAAAAATTATGACTTCGGTACGGCGTTTCATTTATGACTTCAATACGTCTCCTAATTATGAATTCGGCACGGCTACCAGCTTCCATTATGTCATCTATTTCACGTAACCTGCGCACATTATAGATACTATCCGTCTAATCCAGCCAAAAAATGGGAAAAATGGTCGCGAGCACCCCTTATCATCGAGTACGGCAGCTTCATCATCTCGGATGTTAGTGTTAATGTGCGCTTAAAACTGCAATAGCCCTTTAACCGAGATGACTCCATCGTCGAACAATGGGTACAATGGTCGCCGGCACCCGTATCGTGAGTTAGGAAACATTATAATCATGGCAATTGGCAGTACGCGCAGTTCAATGTATAGATGACCTTGAATATAATGTTGATCGATTCCAATTCAACCGAAAACCGTACCTCCCCAATCTATACTTAAGAGATGTCCCACCCCTCCAGTCAATTTTCTTGATGCAACGTTTCTAAGTTTCTCCATACAATTTGAAGCACTCTTCCAGACCTTTTGACACCTTTTGACATCCAACAATAAGCACTTAGAGGGTTCATCGATAGCCTTTAGTTCCTTTCAACATCTCGAAGGTTATTCAAGTTCCTACTTGTCGAACTTTTGATAATTTACTTTGCATTTCTTAAAATCAATCAACCTTTGTACAAATATCAAAGGATGTCTTCCGACGATCTTTCCAACTCACTCGGCGCTGATCGCTCCCGGTCACTCTTAGATGGCGCATTCCCAGAACATGATGGGTCTTCACATCTCCCGTCACTCGACCCCTCGCGTGAACATACGCCAGAACCCATCTTCTCCGACGAAACTTACTATCCTCGACCAACAGATGGCACTCCTGATGAGAATCAGCCGGCAAATCCAGAATTAGATACCCAAGCTGGCGATGAACTACCTGCTGCAACAACTGCAGAAGAGAACAGCTACGACTCTGACAACGATTCCCTTTATGACATTGACAACGATTCCCTTTTCAATGACATTGACAACGATTCTCTTTTCAATGACATTGAATTCGTCGGTGTTGAAATACCACAGGCAGATGTTGGATCACGAGGCGTCGAGAGTAGCACTGAAGGTGTACCAGTTCCTCCAGAACCAACCCCACAACATATCATCAATGAAACTAGCGTTGATTCAACTCTTGTCAACAATACCTTCATCAAACCGAAGCCGGCAGACCTAGATGGCAGACTACAGCCAGATATCTCAATACAAGAGACGGCCATTGACGCTTCCACCAACCACTCTGACTTTGACCCTTCTTTCGACTCTGATTTTGACGCTGATTTTGAAGTTGAATTCGGATTCAGTTTTGAAGCTAATGCCCAGAAAGAGATGGAAAACAACACCACACAAGATGGCAGCAGAAGTCCCAAGAACAAAGTTGATGGCGCCAATATTGCAAATCCTAGCAACACCATCTCGGAGCAGACTACTGTCGAGTCACAAGATGTCCCGGCTGTTCAAGATCCGAAGTCTTCAAAAAAACGAAGAGCCAGACATTCAAGAGCTAAGCTCTCTAGGCCCCAGACTTCTAAACCTCAATCATCGACCTCCCAGCCTGCTGATAATTCGACCACCGATTGGAAGGACTGGAAATTTTCAGAATTGTCGAAGTTTGGTCCTCCTGGTCCCGGTAATCGTAGGCCCTCCCCTCCCAAGAACAAAGATAAGGGCTCGGTATCGGAGAGAAATAGTTCGGGATATCCTGAGAATGTTAATCAGGCACTTGATGATCAATCTCAGGACGTTGAACAGCCAGCCATGAAAGCCCCAGGTGTTCTCAATCGTTTGGATCAGACCGCGTATCGAAAAGTCGTCGACTTGACTAATGATGACGATGAAGATGATCACTTCAGATATTCAAGTCCTTCAGGCTTTCCGGTTCCGAACTATGCAAGCCATGAACCGAACTTTGATCAGAACAACGAGAGATACACTGCAATCTCCGATGCGAAAGAGATGCAAAATCAACGTCCAGTCCTGAATCATGCCGAATATGGCGATTATGGACCATATGTGACCGGGTCACAAGTACTCGGGCTTAATAGGTAAGTCCTACCTCTAGATTTATTATTCTAAAATGGATGAGTGATGGATATCTTGCTGACTGATACCATTTAGAGAAAGGAAGAGAAAAGCGCGCGGGGATTCTTCGGAGTCAGAGGAGCCTGAAATGGAGCCCCGGGTAAAGCGTCTACGAAATGCGAGATCATCCGGACCGGCGAGCCCCAATTTGATGATGATGGGACAGCTCGATCAAGGTGCGCCATTGCCGGAATCTGGGAAAGCTGCTCGTGTGCCTGCTGGTCATCAAAACCATCAGGACTCAAACTACATGAGATATCGAGTGCCAGAGTTGAGGAAGTTCCTGAGAGATCGCAATCTTTCACGTGTGGGCATAAAGAAAGAGTTGGTGCAGCGTCTGATTGATTCAGATTTGCATCGAAGTGGCATGGTTCAGAATTACGATCAGCAAGCCTATCAGCCTCAGGGCTTTGACAGAGCTAGTAATGGCGGATTACAATCAGGTGCCGGTTCAATGAGGGGAGGAATGCCGTTGAACAACTATCACCGAAATTCGCTAGGAATGCAGCAAAGTTTACCGGCCATGCGGCATCCTCAATCATACGTTAACGATCAGCGATATTCGTCTATGCAGCAATATCCACCTCCAATGCAGCAGCAATATCAGCCGCTAAATGTAGGTGGAGATGATATTCGCGGACTGTCTTCGGGTGGCATTCCAGAAATGGGCAGCTTTCGGCAAGGTGCACCAGATATGCAGATTACTCCCCCTCCCTTTGAAAATGCCGCTGCTTCATCAATGAATAGCCGCTATCAAGGAGGTTATAATGATGGTTATTCACAACCAATCGCTGGTGGTCTACTTGAAGACAGCAGCCATTCTCGTCAGTGCTCGATGGCACACCCTACCGATAGAACTATCGCCGACTTCCAACAAAACTCAAATAACGCAACTGGAGGCGAATACACTAGTGGTAGCTTCCAGTTTCCTACGAATGCCGGTCTGAATCAGTACGCCCAGGGGAACTTCAATCAATTCATGAATCCTAGTCCCACCCAGCATCCTCATGACGACTTCCAACAGTCCATGAGTTCTGATCTTAACGGAAGTGCGAGTGTTAGCCCTCAATTTTTAACACACGACTCTGCCTATGGAACTTCCACTGGTATTGCCCAAGAATCGATCCCTGGTCTATCTCAAGGTCTTACCGGTACTGGGACTCAAAGTGGTGGAGATTCTAATGACCGTGCGAACGAGACGCATTCCGAGTCTTTGTTTGCAAACGATGAGGATACTACCAATGATGCACTGGAAAACTTGATGGAATGGGGGGCCAATGGTTTTATGTAACCAGAGGATCAAAAATATGATGGGAACTCCTATGGCAGTCAACCACCAAAGAAGGATAGAATTGTTGGAGGATTGCTCTGTATAGATACTCATCTAAGACACTCGCGGACATGAAAGGAAATAAGAATGAGTCGGATTAGGGTGGAGATATGAATGAGATGGATTATTGTTAAGTTGAATCACGGAAATCATGAAGGATTCATGCTTTGTTGACGGCTATTTGATGAGTGGATGGACATCATATGATATCTATCGGAGTTGAGAGTTGATATTGTCAGACATACATACTGAAATAAGTACATACCCCGAAGTGTCTCTCCGTTATTTTTGGCTGGAATGTTCAGATATTAGGAATATGATTCCAAGTACCACGCAGGTCGTGGCTTGTGAACACTACACGAAGTTGATATTAATGAATAATTCTATCACATCAATTTTTTATTCCTTTGTACGTGACAGGATGCTCCAATAGATACTAGTCAGTCTTGGTGTGAGAATGATAATGCCTCAAGGTGAAGTGTACTTGACCAGGTAATTTTTCTCTCTTATGAATCGTTATGATGTTATGGACTTTTCCTAACCTTGTCTCAATTACTGTTCATGAGAAAGAGAGTAGATTAACGATCCGAATAGCTAAATCAGTAACGTTATGCCTCATATAACCCAAGATATATGCCTGTTGTCGTCCCAGAATTGCTACTAAGCATCTGAGAAATTTCTAACCATATTATTTTCGTCTTGAGAGGTTTTCGCCACTTTGAAAATACACTTACTTTTCTTTACATAAGCTTTTTGACTTTTGTTCCATGCCTCTTCATGCTAGTGCAGGATGATGTTGTAGAAGGCGTGCTCTCATTAACCTGTGTGGTTACAGCGTTGGTCCGGGAGTCATGGACCTCATGAATCAAATGATGGTTGAATTTCAATATTAAAGCTGTGCGTTTCTCAAAAGATTCCAAGTTTCCTCAAAGTTGTCGAGGAGATGCCTTTTATATAATAATAAAGCATGGATGTAGGGGATATAGAGACTGTATTTGAGAATTAATAATCTGATTGAATATTAGAAGAGGGTCTGAGTAGCAGAAAGAAATTCTTTTTGTCATGAAAACTAAAACTACGATTAAGACGGCATAATAGACGGCATAATAGACGGCTCAATGAACATGAACGATAGTAAACAAATTACAAAGTACCTAAGACGATATCATACGGGGATCATCACCCCAGAGACCAGATATATTGTAAACAGACGATCACAACGTCTACTCCGCGGTGCGCGGCAAGTCTGGCAACTTACTACCCCCTATTTTGATAGCCTCGATCATCTTAGTATTTTGGTACAGAAGTTGTTTTGAATCAAAGAAAAGCTTTTATAAAAACACACGAGACAGGTATGTGTATGGTATGAAGTGAAATGTGGCATATTACAAGCATGAGTATTAAATGATGTGTCTAACCGTGATTCATCTAAGTTCAGAAACTGAGCCATGGCTAGCAGTGACTGATCTTCAATCACAGAACGATTATATAAGGGCTACCTTCAGCAATTAGAGTCGAACCAGAGACCAAATTTTACCCAATATTCGCAGTCACACGGAAGTTAGGGGGTTGCGAGAAAAAAAGCTCACCATGTACCTTAAGAAGGGGAGACTGGACTTTTATTATGAAATCTAATCTGTTCTAATAGTTCCCTAGATATCCACATCCCTAAACAAGTACGCTGAAGACCTACCGGGCTAAACAAATGCACGCCAAAGATCAAAAATCTCCCCCAAATACTATCATCTTGCCTTCAAACTCTCGTCCAATATCACTACCACATTCTATCTTCACTCCCCTCATTCAAGAGTTGAGGAATACTGTTAATGACCAATAGTTTCGTCTCGCATCTCCAATTTCACAAGATTAGAACTATCGCCATGACATCAACCTTGGGCTTGACTCAAGCACTTGTGACATAGCTAGAAAATGAACCAGACTTTCTGACCCATCATGGCCCATTTGCTGAAAAGTGTCTCATTTCAGTTTATGGTTACATGGACGATCAATGCAAGATTAATGTAAGGGAAGAAAGCTAAATTGGGGTCTAATTTAGGTCGTTGAGTCCTTAAATCCACTACTGCCATCTCTGAAATCATACAGCGAAGGAAGAAATCAAGATCCTCCATTCATCATTTACCCTAAAATTCCCCCTAAGATTCTTTTGCCATCATCCTTTTATATAACTTAAAAGTCTTCTATCGATTTAACTTAAACTAACCCTTCAGAGAAACACAATTCAAATCATTTTAATATGCCGTCAAATAAGAACCATTATTGATATGACTGATACCACTGCTATATTGTAAACAACCTAATAAATGTATGCTACTTTCAAGTGAGAAGTACCGTCCATGTAACTGATACTATTGCTACATTGTAGAGGACTCAGAATGTGGATGATATTGATGAACAATTTTACTGTATACCTAATTTTACTGACAACAGTTCTTTGGATAACATACTAATTCTACATACCCCCCCAGTCTTATTCCCAAAATTCCTCCACATATCCCCAGTAAAAACTCCCGTCAGACATTTTATTGGAGAGTACAAACCAAGCAATGTGACTTCAATGCAAGTGTTTTCCATATCGTATGTAAGCCTTACATGCTTGTGAGTTTAGGTATGCATATAAAGCAGAGAAGGGAATTCTGATGACGAAGATGATAATATGACAATGGTGATAAGAAAAGAGTTACGAAAAATGACAACAACAAAGAACGGGGGCAAAGAGAAAAGCATCCCACCAATTTGCCGCCTCATCAAGCCAACTCATTAAGTCCGCTGGGCTGCCTAGGCATCATCAAACACTCGATCAATCGACAGGGAACATGAAACTTGCTATCTTCCAGCTCATGTTATCGATATGGATTTTGGTGAGGAGTATTTGTTCTATATTATGTGTCGAAAAAGTGGGATAGCGCCCCCCTAGCCAGCAAGTACCTACATCGCAAGATCGTTCTGAACATCATTACGGAAATTTCACCCAATGGATTATGTCTCTTTACTAGGGGAGAGAGGTCATGACAGTAGAATTATAGAACCATCACTAATGGTAAAAAGGTATAAACGACAAAAAAATATCAGATTAAATGAGACGAGATTGATGTAGAAGCTTGACACTAGTATTCTCGCTAATACAACACGGTGCTGCAATTAAGGAAATATAACGTCGTGATGAAATGGTCTGCAGAAAAATCGACGCATCCTCCTTATTGGGTCGTGCTAACAGTCCTTTGTTTACACACATAGTCTGGAAATCGGAAGACCCATATCTGCATATCCATCCAATATGCAGCGAACTCATAGTCTGGGGGCATCCACCTTTACTCCAAACCCAAGTGATCAATAACCTCCCCAATCCCTCACACTCAACTCCCTACCTCTCTGCATCCACCCATTCCTCAAATTCCCAAATCCATTACTATATAAATTACCCTGTCAAAATGTTCTTCCCTAATACACAATTGACAGACAATGGACAACGAAGCAGAAAGGTTCAAGGGAAGTATCTGTTATCGAGTACCAGACTCCGGATATTCGCATATTGGCATCTCAATATATGATACATTTCGAGCCTCACACTTGTGAGATCTTTCTTGTGCTGGTTGTGATGGGATGGGAGTGTGAAGTAGTGAGAATGGAACAACGAAAACAACGATGGTAACTCGGAGGAAAGATAGGAAAAGTAAAATAGAAATCGACTTTAGTAACCAAATAAAGACAAGAGAAGTTTGATTTTCGCCACAGAGATTTCGTAACCCAAATGACTGGTTTAGGAAGACGCACACCTGTACAGGAAGGAACGGCCTCAACAGACATATAATTGGGCATCGTTCTCAACATTGTTTCGCTTAAAGCAAAACAATACATAGAGCTTATTGATATAGACAAAGTGGACTACGCAAACCAGGCCGGTGAATCATTTGCTTTGTCTTGATTGACCATGGATTGAATCTCCATTATGCCCATTCGTTCGAGACCAAGTTAACTATATGGTCATCAGTAGATAAGGAGTTCAATCCTCAAGCCTCAAAAATTCCCATGCGCTATTGCGTCAGACCACCCATCTATTTGAAACTTAAAACACAGTTTCAACATCTGAATCTAGATATCTCATACCTTAATTGTCAGATCATACACCACTCCCCTTTTAAGCTTCCTCGTTCTTTGCACCTCCATTCATTCCTACCCAACTCTCATATCCCATCCTGTACCACACCCCATCGGTAACTACATATACATTCCATCCCCGGCAGAACACTTCCTCCCTCAGGCTCCCTTCCCCCCTCGCTCCAGTCAGCCGCGCACAACCGTCCAAAATCCAATTAGCAAAGTAAGATCCCGACGGAGATACCGATCAAAGCCTTCGGGCCATGGCTTGTGCATGTATGCAGTCAGCCTGTGAGCCATGGCACATGCATGAGAATATAATACGGCAATAAACCAGGCTTGCCATCAAATCAAAATGACACCTAACTACGAAACTGATAAGTAAGACTGTAAGAATACGACGCCGAATGCTTATTCGACGCCTTCCCATCATTATCTGGGGAATTAAGCCTTTCTGCGCCTCAGCGTTTATACGTTTCCTGTTTTTCTCTAACTTTGGAGTCGGTCAATCAACCCACTGGGGCAGGTAATCCGCAAAAAAGCTAGGTAAAAATTCGACCTTCCCAATCATTCCAATCATCCCAAACCTTTGGTAAATTACCTAGTATTGCATAAGCATAAGAATGTGCAAACCAGCTGTCTATGTGTGCAGAAGATGTGATTAAGGCGCATGCCCACATGGCATTATAGCCAGCGCACATGGAATGTCGCATCTGCAGCACGGCTCATCTCGTACAGAGCCTTGAAGTGTTGGGATAATATAGATGACACATGCGGCCGGCACAGTGCAGGGTAGATAGCATGGTAAGCATGTTTTGGTTAGTTTGGCGAGGAGTGATTCGTTAATTTGATACCGATGGGATGGGTTGGTTCCTTCTGGGTGCGGTGCTAGTGAGCGAATGAGTGAAAGCTTGAACGAGCGAAGAGGAGTATTTTAAATTGGGATAATTATCAGGCACCCATTTCGTCCGATGGGCTGAAGTCTTGCGTTGTGTTGCTAACATTTCTCCCCCCCCTCTCTCTTAACTATGCTAACCCGAAAGCCCAAAGTAAACCGAATCACCTGACCCCAATCCAATGCATCAAAGCAAGACATTATCGATTTTTAGACCGTACTGTGCATCTTCATTCGGAATCGGAAGCTCGGAGCTGAGTTTTGACCCGTCCGTTTGTACATCTATCTGTAGCATAATATTAGGGTTCTTGGCACATCCCCGGTTCGTGTAACATGAGATGTCATATGTTGGTGAAGTTTGTACACGTCTTGGCGTGGGTTGTGTAACTATGTCATGGAATTTTAGATTTTCTAGTAGTCAAGGGTTCTAGATTGAGAGTTTAATCAGTGGAATAGGTTTGGGGTGCAATTGTTGGAGTACGATATCATATCTTTTGCTATTCTCTTCAAAATATCTACAGCCGCATGTACGGTACGAGTAATGATTACTATTCATTCAAAATAATATGCCAGCCCAGCCCAAAACATCTAACATTGACACTAGCATTCTGCACGAAAGAGATAAAGCCCTTCTAAACACCTCTAAACCTAAAATCGTCATCTGGAATCTGCCATTTGACCAGGCAATCAACAACTGACTCATTCCTCAGCATAATATCTTGAAGAGATGATTCGAGGGATTTTGCGATGGTTGTGTAGTTTAATGAACTTGAGTTGATTTGGATTGGCTTTCTTATGTTTGATAGGTGGGGGTGGGTCAGAAAGACGAGCGAGGGGTTAAGGAAGGTTGAAGACCGAGCGAAAGAGCGAAGCGAGGAAGAAAGTGCCACTGGGATCATGGAAGGAGAGAAGAGGAAGATTATATGTGGGCGCAGGGGAGAGCGGGAGAGCGGGAGAACTTCGAGATTATTAGATTTGGCGGCACCACAAGATGGGTGGGATGAAGTGCCCAGCTTGTACAGGATTATTTTTGAAGGTTTGGTGAAATGGTTTGTGGAATATACTAAGTTGGGATGTGAGGATACTTTTCGGTAAAGAATTTATAAATGAAGGGGGTTGAGGGTTCTAACCTTCGAATTCATCTTGTTCTTACTAATTGATGTTCAAACATTCAAATATTCATTTATATTGCATCAATATTCACATTAATAATACCTATACTTACCGGTCGGTATATTATATCAGGTTTGTTCATTCGCTCAAAAGGCTCACCAAATATTCTTACAGCGCCTTCGCTTATTCTGATAATTGATAACAAACGTTGGAGCGAATCTAGATCTCACCCTTTATGATCCAAAAAAGAAAACTTTAATATATGAACTACGTAGTAGCCACAGGGGAGTTTGAAGATCTTCAAAGTGTAAATATCGGCATTCTTCACAATTGCAACTTCACAAGACACGTAGGAATCAAGGAAGAACCTTTAATATAAGTTCCGAACTTGCCGTAACGCATTTGTAGACGCAAATCCCGCGCGTATAGCGCATTCGAAGAATTGAGAAGTGAATGCGTAAATGCAAGTGCGTGTTCAAATTGTGATCTTTTCATTTGTAAATTTTGACGATTGAGATGGTGACAAAGTTCAAACAAGCATGATCCTTTTAAAAAAACTTTGGAGGGCAAGACACTTTTGAATGAAATGTTCCCGTAGAGGTCCGAGAGGGGGAAATATAGATGCGTCTGCTTTTTGATGAATGGGTTTGAAGGGAAATGGATGATGATATGGATGAGGATGAAGTGGACGATTGGAATGAAAGTCTGGTCCCGTGTATTCTGAAGTAGGTAATAGGAGTTAATATTGAGGGAATTCTAATCTCCTTTATAATGAGGTTATGTAAGTACCTCAGGTAGGAAGGGAATCTAGCGGTGAACAAACCGGGAAATTCTCGAAATTCTCGAAGAAATACGCAGGGAGGAATATCCTCAAAATTCGTATCGAACTTCCTTCTCTCTGCACTCTTCCTGCATTCGAATATTCTAGTCAGGGCAACTTCCCATGTATATTCCATTCGGGCGTGTGTCAAATAGGGTCTCATATATGTTGGTGATGAAGAAGAGATGGAAGATACCCCTGAAATCTAGAGAAAAGATCCGGTTATCGGAAACCGTTTACGAAGGCTATATGGATGGGTACTGTCGGTTAGGTTATCAATTTTGGTTTAATATGGAGATATATGGAACACATTTGGTTCGGTTGATTGAAGGTGGGACGATTATGAGATCAGTTTTCGGTACTGAATGAATTCAATGGCTGTATCTTGTCCATTTTATTGGATATTTCACATGAGACAAAGCCGAACCAAAATTTGAAAGCTTCTGGTTTTTGGGATTTTTCTTGGGATGAGGTTGGGATGAGGTTGGGATGAGATTGTGGATTCATCTAGCAAGGCGAGTGAACGAAGGAAGGAATGGCGAAAGGAAGTTGGAGATATCTGTTGATGTGAATGGATAAGTATCACATCCGGTGGAGAGAAAATCGGTACTTGGTCCGTGGTATTGAAATTCTAAAGGATTGATTCGTTATGACACGGTACGGCGACGAACGGTCAAGAAGTCTCTTGTCTCCTTTTCCTCGTTTGGTTCGATTTCGGATTCGGATTTAAGGAGTTTGTTCCCCCTGTGGGAACTGGCGGTGGAAGGTAAACTTCAACTTGCCACTGGTAGATTGAGAAGAAATATCTGGTACTCGGTGTGGTGGTTTTGAATCGGGTGATTTAGGAGGCGAATATGTTGTGGTTGGTTGGCTTCTCCTTGGTCTGGAGCGGAGATAATTTTGATGGGATATGAGATGTCACCAAAAGTCGTATGTAATGAATGAAAACTGCATGATCTTACTGTGGTATTGCAGAGAACATACCCCTCATCATGTACACGTTGTCGAACATATGTAGTATATCTGAATTTGTGCAACTCAAGTCACCAAACACGGCGCAATGGAAGACGACTCCAATGGTAAAGTTTGATTTTTAAAATGTGATTAAGAAGCAGTCAGTGAAGCTGTACAACAGATGAAAGCACGAGGACTGGTGGACGGGAGGAGGCAGATCTTAAAGGAAATTTGAGGTAGTTTGAGAGAAGGCTTGGGATGGTTTGAGGGAAGCCTGACGGAAGACCAATAAGGAGAACCTGGTGATGTGTAAGAGATAAAAGTGCTCAACTGTGACAAAGTTATCAAAACCATAACCTACCGTCACCGTTGACGACCATGTTGTTGCTCATATAGAATGTCCATTGTCCATACTGAATTTATACTTTTCGCTTCCTGCCTCCCGCCCTCCC
>NGKJ01000115.1:1095-38208 GCA_002162495.1 Myriosclerotinia curreyana | reverse complement strand
CTCCAGAAATACATCCATCCGCTCATATTTAATAGGTAATGATAGGTAATAAATTATCGACCCATACTATCACTAATTGGGTATTATTGAAAAGAAGTGGAACATTTGAACATTTAATTGGAGGAGATAAAAAGTAAATAATTGAATTTGGATTATTCCAAAGTAAGAAAGTTCTTTCCAAATCTTCTCTTCCCCTGTCTCAGGAACAAGTTTCCTAGTTAGTTATGGAAAGAGTGGAACATAAATGGGGTATAGTGGATATGATAAAAGTGGAGAAGATGATGAAAAGTACCTGTAAATAATATAAATAAAAACTAAAACTAAACCAAAATTAAAACCTAAAAACTAAAAACTATTACAACTAAAACTTAAAAAACGTTTGGTAAACCATATATACCTATTATATATAATTATTATTCAAATAATAAATAATAAATAATAATATCATAATAATTCCTTCTACTTTTCTCCTCTCATTTGAAAAAGTAAAGACGGTTCGTTGGGTTATTACTTAGACGGGTATATTCCATCCACCATCCACCAATTCCACCCATTCCACCCAATAATAATACCTATTCTATCTATGAATCCCTTACTCACTCCGCCGTATACCTACAACTTCTTTTCTTCTTTTCCTCCCTACCCTCCCTACCCTACTCTCCCTTTACCCTACCAAAGCTTCATTGAATGATTCAATCTTTCAAACAAAAGGGATTTATTAGAATCAAAGGGGAGAAAGAGACTGTGACTGTGACAGGGACAGAGACAGAGACAGAGACAGAGACAGAGAGAGATAAGAGAAGGATTGTGAGAAGAATTGAGATAAAGGGATTGGATATTGGATATTGGATTCTCATATCTTCATATCTTCATATCTTCATATGATTCATTCGACGACAACATACTAAGGAGTACCTTCAACATACCCAAGTACTCATACTTTCAATATATTTTCATCAATACTACGAAACTACGAGACTACGAAAGCAAACATTAATCGAGACGGACGGGTACTACACAACACAACCGCGACCACCACCACAACCTTCGACTTCCACTTGGACTTCGACTTGGACTTCGACTAGGAATAATTACGACTTCAATAAATACTTCTCTATAATAACATGGTTTAATACGACTTAATCATAATTTTTGAAACTCTTCGCCTTTGTCGCCTTTGTCGCCTTTGTCCCATCAAGTTATTATATTCAACTCTCCTCAAAAATACTCACTCCACCTCTCAAATATGATCTTGATGGAAGGTTTAATGTTGGTGCCACCTGAAAGGGGTTCAATTATTGGAAGAGGATCATGGAAGGTAAATTTATCTTCTTACAATTTTCATCTGCCATTCTATTTTGGATGTTTGTCTGACAAAAAGCTTTTCCCTCAATTCAATAGCCTAGATATGTTGTCCTTGGTACTGGTGCACATTTACATACCCAATCCGAAATTCACGAAAAATCAAATTCAAAGAAAGGAAAATCAATCAAAACTGCATCTTCGAAACCAAGTTTGGTGGAATTGGGAAAGGCGTCCGAGGAAGGATTATTCATTTCAATTTACAAGGCAAAGGTATAGTACCATTTGGAGTTGATGGAGGGAATGAGGGGTACAAGATTCTAACTTGATATCAATAGGGAGATTGGGAATATATTGCCCAACATCCAATATCTTCTTTCAAATCCTGCGAAATTCGATCATTATCACATCGAAAACAAGCTACGCCCCTTCCTACACTTATGCTGGAATTGAAACCAGATTCAATATCAGAAAAGCAAAGAAAGAGAAGGTCAAGTCGAACAGCAGGATTAACTTCCAATAAGGATGCGCAATGGGCAGATACTCTTCTATTTCGATCAGTTCCTGAAGATCGCAACAACATATACGATTGGCAAATCACCATTAAACCAAGAATACAAGTCTACGATAACGAAGAAAGTCCAATGAGCCCCCTGAGCCCCCTGAGTCCAATATTCACATCTTTCACCAATCCATTTTCACAAAGAGATCCGAGACCTTCATCAAGAAATGGAAGACAAGATCAACAAACTCGCCCACCTTTCCAACCCACAGGACAATACGCCCAAATCCCACGAGATCGCCCTTCCGCATTAATATCCCCTTCTCCAAGTTTACGTTCCCGTCGCTCAGACCTTTCATCTCAAGCAAGTTCATCTCATCCACCAATGGGTTACACATCAGCTCACCCACAAAATTTCAATAACACAACTTTACCCACGGATCTACCTTCACCTGTATCCGTTTCTGGTTATGATAACTTCATTGAAGGTTGGACTTCTGCTCAAGGAAGATCTTCAGCTTTGTCTCATCATACTAGAGGAAGTAATAGTATCGCATCTGCCATTTCACCTCCAATTGCATCACCTATTACAACATCATCTGGACCAAGAGAGACAATTTTAGATAGAGCATTTCAAATGAGATGTATACCTGGGAGTGAGAGACTACAAGATAAAGAAGAGGAGAAGATCAGTAGTATCGCAAGATTCGAAGCATTAATGAGAGAACACGACGAAAGATTGTTACAAAGATCAGCTACCTCGGCCACCGACAGTAATGGAAGATATAAACCTGGTTGGGAACTTGAGGAAGAGTCGGGGGAATCAGATAATGAGGATCCAGGTGCTAATGTTTTAGAGCAAGAACTGGACGGTCACGGTATACTTATGCCTACACCTGCACAACGAGCCTTGGATTATATAGCTGGACGACAAACTCCTTTTACTCGAGCAAGCAGTTCTAGTTCCAGACCCATTTCACCTAATAGTCCACCAGTTCCTTTCTTAAATCGAGATGCTATGAATGCTCTTCATAGTGGTTCGAGCTCAACCAATCAGAGCTTCCCTGCTGTTGTGAATGGTCTTCGTCCACGCACTGGAACTACATCATCACATATGCGCAAGAATAGTCGACCATCTTCTCTCGCATTGCCTCCAAGATCTATTTCTACCACCGCAGCTTCATCTTCAAAAGATAGCGAAAGTAGTGGAAGTTCAGGTTTAGCTCCTAGTAAAGTTAAAAAAGAAAAGAGGAGAAGTAGTACATCTACAAAACGTCTGTCATTTCAGGAATTTGCTAGGAGATTAAGTTCAACAAGTTCTCTTCTTTTAGTTCAAACAAATACGAGTTCGAACTCGGTAAGAGGAGATAGTTTTAAAGAGAGAGACGATTCTAGACGGGGTAGTGTGAGTGATCACGGTCTTGAGAGTCCTCCAGAACTTGCCGAGGAAGCAGATTTTCATGGCAAAAGGGGCTTGAGAAGTAGTAATGGGTTGAGTTTGAGAGGTGGAGATATCCAGGGAGTGGATAGGGAAATGGCTAAGAGATGTGGTGGAGGGTTTAGGGGAATGGGTGTTTTTGGTGGTGAGGGAGGATTTCTTTAATCCCAAAAGAGGGAAAGTAAGAGAGTACGAGAGGAAGATTGAATATGTGCTTTAAGCGTTTTTCTTTCATTTCTTGTTTTTTTTTATCGAAGCGATGATACCTTAGATGATTATTTCTCTTTTCTTTTTTACGTTTTTGGACCTGCAGCTATGGACAACTCGGATGAGATGATTGAGATGAAGATCATGGAATGGCGTTTTTTTCACATTCTTTGGCTTCTTAATTTCCGATCTTTCTCTCGAAAATTAATTTGAGATTTTTGTTGGGGGGAGAAGATTGGTGGATGGATTGGATCAGTCTTTTTGATGAGGATGAAAAGAAAAGTCTTTGATGCATTGGATATGCAGGTTTCGACGTGTGCGTATGCATGAAAATGCTATGGCGCGGCTTTTATGTATTTATGTATGATTACCCTTGAGATCCTAGAGATTCCTGGAGATGGATACTGGGGGCAATAGGGATTTGTATGGATGATGAGATGATAGGATGTTGGGATGCAATGGGTCGCAACATATGGTGGGAACATGAAGGGACTAGTTGGAGAGATTGAGAGTATGGATAAGATAGGGAAAATATCGAATTTCAGATTAGGTACTGAAAAGATTACTTACCTTACTCTCTGATTTTTTGTTTTGTGCTTCTTGTTTATGCCATTTCGCAAGCATACTTTCGTACTTGCCTGCTTGCTTACTTCCTTGATGATATATTACCCATAAGATTCCTATTTGTATGAATATTTAATACGGAGTACTTGGCGATATGTGGAGGGCGGTAATTCTTAAGGCTTGGGGCATAGAGGGTGAGGAAATAGATCAAGTGGATCTTCACTTCTGACACCCTCCATTGCCCTTCTCATTTCCAATGAGGAGTATGGTATGGTGGTGTATATGAATCATTTCAAAATTTCATCGTCTGAAATTTTCTTTGATCCGTTGTTTGAGAACCTGTTTTGGGTGTTTGAGAGATTAAATCTGGATGAAGGGGGGGGGTTTTGAGGGAGTGACTATATTGCTATTGCTATCGTTTTCTCTTCTTCTCTTTTCTTCTCCACTCTTTTAAATCAATTGCTTGGGATGAGTATAAGATGAGATGGATGGATGGGATAGAATAGGAAATGAGGAAAGATGGGAAGTTAAGGTTTGTCTCACTGTGTCTAGGACGACATCAGATGGGTATGAGTTTGAAATTTGGAATTTGCAATGTGCAATTTGATCGTGGCTCACAAATGGTTGTTTTTGAACAACGTCTCAATTTTCAATACTGGGTTTGATGGGGGTGAGGGGGGTGTTTATAAAGACTCGGGGGTCGGAAGAGGATTGTTCGAGGGTACTTGGAGGACAGATGGGAAAGCGGGGTGGGGGGTACAGCGCGGCTTGTGGTTTGTGGTTTGAGGTATGGGGTTTAGGGTTTGTAGCTTGGGGCTGGGTAATAAAGTCTGAATGGTATTGTGTAGATCTACTGAATCTTTAAACTGGTTTCAGGTTGAAAAGGTACAAATATAGTGTATCTGAATTGCATCATGGGTAAGATTTTGTTTGCTTGTTATGTTATTCAAGGACTCGATTCTTTATGTGGGGGAAGATAAATCTTTTGTTAAAAGTCTCCATTAGCGGTCAGATTGCGGGTGGGAAGTTTCGTTTGGATTTCTCATTTTGAGTTGTGTTTGTGATGGGGGATCTACTGGAGAGTCGAGTTCTGGACTCGGACTTGGGGGTGTTTATTGTTGTTGTTTGTATTGGGTGGGATGGGATGGGATGATTTGGGTACCAGTATCAATGTCTTTTTTGGAGATGGGTATTTGTTGTTGATGTTATCGGATTTTGTCTTCGGCGGCGGTGGGAACACATATTGAATTAGAATGATAGTAATGGTGGTGCTTGATTTTGGTTATAGCATAGTATATAGGCCGCAGTGTTTCCCATATCTGCCTTTCCACCTCATACTCCCGGGGAATCGTCGACCCCGGTTCGAAGAGTGGAACTGTATTGAATTATTGATGGATGAGGTAGGGTGTTGATGAAGACTCAGGAGAGGCTTGAGAGAAGTTGGAAGAGTGGGGAGAAAAGAAGGGAGGGGAGGGGATGATGCATGGCGAGGAGTGGAGTTTGCGAGGAGCGCGTGAGTGAGTGATGAGTGATGGGTGAGTGATTAGTTATCAGGATCTTAGTATAAGATTACAACTGAATCTCCCATCATCCATTGCTTCTATATGATCTCACTTCCAGACCTAAATCGAAATTTATAAATTGTTTTTTCTCTTGTTTGTTATGCAGATCTCAAGGATCTTTTAGGAAAGCCTTGATAAGTTCTGCAACTACTAGTCGCAAAGAAGTCAATTGTTGAACTAGCAAGTTGTGTTATATTGTGCGTCTGGTGCGTATTGTATCTGGCTTGGTTTTGGATTTGTTCATGGTCTTTTCTCGTGTGTAGTGAGGGTTGAGGGGTTGAGGGGAGTGTTAGTTGAGATTCATTCATGTATTTTGCTCGTTGGGGTGGATTTTTGTTGCTATTCTCGAGCTAGGCTTGGCTAGGCTGGGATGAGATGAGATGGGTTTTGAAAGCATTAATTTTTTTTGTCGTTGTTGATGAAGGATTCCATTGTTGTTTTTATCTACAAATCTTAATTTGATAGGAGGTGGAAATGGGAATGCAGATCAAAGGGGCAGATGATAAAAATTGATGAGGGGTCTGGTGTAAGTAAAAATTGAGTTATTAAACGAGTTTGGTGTAATTGCACCAGGCAGCTTGTAACCCTGCTCTGCTTCTCTTGTCTTTCTGGTGTTTCTTTACGGGCATATTTATCAGGAGAAGAGGTGTTTATCTAGCCTCGTGGAGAAGGTTCATTGTTTGAGAAGAAGGGTATGCTATGGGAGATGTTAGGAGGGAGGGAATTGTATTATGCATGGGATGAGGGCTTGGTTTCTTGGTGATGCAGATTACTGGGTGGATGATTGATATGGAAGAACTGTTTTGATATATTGATCCAAATTTGGGATAAATTTCTAAATGATCTGGAAACTTCAAGGTGACTAGCATTTTCTATATACATTAACACCAATACTCCCTATCAAATTCTGAACCCCATCCTTATCAGGTTTGGGCACCCGTACCCTATCCGGGTTTTTAAAAGCTATAGGGTATTTACTTTATCCGGAAGGCATATAGCAAAGTAGATATCCTATAAAATTATCGAAATCCCTGAATATTTAGGGTATCCGGGGTAAAATATTATGTGATTGTTTAATATAATTATCTAAACTTGAGATTATTCTTAACTATAATAGAGAATTACAATTATTAGCTAATATCAATATTTAAACTTTATATATATATATTTTTTTTTTATAAATTTAATTTTTGAATAAACAATTTTTTTAATAAACAACTATATTGTTGTTCAATAGTAATACTAATATAAGTAATAATATAAAGGAGCTAGATTTATTTATAAATTTATATTTACTATGTAATATACTTATTAAATTTATTAAACAAAATCTTCCTTTTTTTACAAATACTAATAATAAACATTTTAAACAACCTATTAATAATACTCCTTAATATTTAAGACCAATTTCACATTTATTAAATATACTATTTTTAAAATTTACAAAAGCCTTTATATTTAAAAATCCAAATCCTTTTTATTCTTAAAAAATTCTATCAAATTTAAAATTCAATAAACAAATATAAATTAAATATATTTAACCAAAATATATATATATAAAAAATATTTTATATTAATTTAATAATATTAACAATTATAAAATTCATTATTTAAAATACTATCCAAAAATTACTATATTTAAAACAGAGAAATTAACATAAATAATTTTTTGAATTAAGATAAATAATAATATTTAAACATTTTTTGTATCAAAAAAAGCAATTAAAAAATATAGTTAATACTAATATTATCATCTTTTTTTATAATTTATTATTAAAAACAATTTATTTTTCAATATTATGGATTAAATAAAGTACAACAAATTAATTAAATGTATTGCTTTTAATACTAAAAACATATTTTGATATTAATTAATAAAAGATTTTAAAAACAATTTCAAAATAACAAAATTTATAAAAAAAAACAAATTACAAGTATATATTAATTCTAATAGGCGATTTACTTTAATAACTAATATATGGTTAGGATATAATTAATTAGATTATATTATTATTATTATATATTATATAAGTATATCTAATAATACTCAATAATATATATTTAATATTATTAAATTTATAGATTCTTTATATATTAAAAAATACTTTGTATAAAAGCTTTTTTATATTATAAAAAAATTTAGTATTATAAACTTAATAATCTTTATTACACACAATAATATAAACTACAACAATATTATACTTAATTATTTTGAAAAAATTATTAATATAAACTATAATTTGTTTTTTAATAAAAAAAAACTTATTTTTTTCTATAATTTAATAAAATTAATAAAAATATATAATACTACAAATATATTTATAATATTATTGTATAAGTAGGTAAGATTCTTTATTTTTTATATTTTTTGTATAAATATATACTAATAAAAATATAAATTTAAAAATATTAAAATTAAAATCTAACAAAAATTGATATATTTATAAATTCTAATCAAATAAAACCTAAAATCTATATTTCCAAAATAAAAATATTTTAGTATATTTAGTATTATTTAAAATACAAAGTATTTACTTAGTTTTTTATAATAAAAAAAAGTTTTGTAAAATATTTAAAAAACAATATAAATTCTTTAATATACTTTACTATTGTTTTCTTATTAATATATTAATTTATTAAAGCTTTATAAATAATATATTTATAAAAACTTTATATTAATAAATACTAATAATTACAATATTAGTTATATAAAACTAGGATTAATTTATAAAGAATAATTTGTTTTTATTTAACAATAATTAAACAGTATTAAAAAAATTGAAATCATTTTTTATAGCTTTTTATATATCTACAACTAAAATATAAATAAATATTTATCCTACCCTTCAAAATCTAATATTAACCTACATCCTCCTTTTTCAACAAATATATATAATATCTACTAATGGCAAATATTTTACTCTTTAAATTGCAACTATAATTATTTTTAAAATCTTTAACAAATATTATATTAAAACTATAAATATATATTACTTATAGATTATTGTTGTTTTTAATTTTCAATATAAATTTAATTTAATTAAATATTTATATAAAGCTAAAGGTAATATTAATTCTTTTGTATATTCAAAAGCAATATAATATATTAAATCCGTATATATTAAATATAAAAACTATGCTAATAAAATTCAAATTTATAATAAATAAAAAATTAAAAAAAAATGTAATAATAATAATGTTGATAATAATTTATTTAATAATATAATTGCTATTATAGATATTAAACTTAATAATAATTTATTCATTAATTTCAATTAAATTATACTACCTAGTATTATTTAAAAACCAATTATTTAATTAAAATTAAATCAATATCTTATTTTACTTTGTATTATACAAAATAAAAGTATATATAAAAATATAATTAAATAGTAAATAAAATATTAATATATTTTTTTATTTTTTTTTTAAATATAAAAAGATTATAATATTATTTTAATGATTTTAGTATTTTTAGAATATATTTTTAATATTATAGGATTGTTAATTATTAAATATAGGATTAAACTTTCAAATAATATTATTTACTATATATTTTATTTACATATTTAAAGAATTTTTTTTAAAAAGAACAAAAAAAAAATATCGAATTTATTAATATAAATTCAAATAATAAAAATAAAAATAATAATAATAAAATAAAAAAGATTATTATAATTCCTAATCCTATTTTTGAAAAACAATAAATTAAAAAAGCTAAATTAAAAAAGAAAAGAACAATAATAAAAGTAATATTATTAATTTAAAGTTATTAAATTAAAAAAGATTAAATAAAATTAAATAAAAAAAAGAAAATATATCAAATTACAGCTTTAAAATATATATAAAAAGAATTAGTTAAAAATATAAAATAAACAAATAATATATCTTTATTATTATCTAATTAGAATTTCAAAAAATATAATTTAAATAAAATATAAAATAAAATTTATTATATTAAGTATATTAAAATATCAAAATCTTACCTAATATATTATATTATAATTTTACCCTGCAGGATATACCTATACCCGATAATATTTTTTAGAGTATTTACCTTATTCTATGAATAAAAACAAGATGAATATTTTATGAAATACCCGGAAAATTACTTTGGGTTATCTCGGATAATCCGTAAAGTTGCCTAACCCTAATCCTTATTTATTCAGGTAAAGCAAGTGAGAGTGTGAAATTTCTTTTTCTTAAGCATTCCATAAACGTACTTTGTGGATACGTTTATAGGGCGGTGCGGCTCGATGTTGTAATATTCAAGGTTTTACGGTGTACGGTCGGTATATGTTGATTCTGTTAATTCTGTCTTTTATGATATCATCAATTTTATTCGTGCGCCCTCATTTTATCTCGTATCCTCCAACCTTATCCTGTCCCAATCTCTTCCATTTCCCGAATGGCAAACTCCAAATTCTACGCCCTCATCACTAGAAACGACTGAATCGTGATAAAGTGGTTTGAGAGTTCATTTTTCATGGGCATGCAAGCATAGTTGTGCTACTTTGTTGTGACATTTTTTGACCACTAATGTTGGAAGGATGATGGGGGATTTGGGTTTCATTTGTAACTGGGTGCTGATAGCTGAGTGGCTTTTAGGAATGCGCAGTAAATATGTTTGTGGGAATGATGAAGGAGAGAGGGTGGTTCAGTGCTTGGTGTTTAGTGTTTAAACAATGGGTTGGCGTGGACGTGGTCACCTTGATACTTCAAATGGATTATTGTATTCAATTGTCGGCCGTACCCTTTCGTCCCTTGTTAGAAGCATCGGCATTGCTAGATTCGATTTCTATTCAAGAATATCGCACGATCAGAAACCAAAAAAATAGTCTTCGGGAGGCACATAAACCACTTTCCTGTATGGTTTAAAGTCTGTTAGTCCTCCCCTAGGAGCAGTATCGTCGCGAATAATCAAGACATTGTGGTTCTGATTGTCAATTTTGTCTTTTATTTGTCTTTTTTTACACCTTTGTCGCTGATCGCAATTATAATTTTACGCAATGTCATCTCGAATCCCCCCTTTTCCTCCGTTCAACCATCGCGGAGCTAGAGCCGCGTCAAAAAAAAAAAATTTGATTGAATAAGCATTGAGTATAGATTTTTATGAGGTTTTGGAGCTGGAAATACAACTCTTGAATACGGATTTGCAGAGTCATTCATACCGGAAGAATAATAGATGGTTGCGACTCTTACATAGTTGGGTGTAGGTTTTTGGATGTTTGGTATGTGCATGTGTGGATATGTTGGGCCGATACGCTACTCAGTATACATATCGGAATAGTCAAAATAGGAGGTGTGGGGTCACAAGAACGAATTGGGTGTTGTGGATGGTCCAGAGTCGAGAAATCCAGAGGGGAAGATGACGGGTTCAGTGATTTCTACAACTAATCACCTTCTTTGAATTTCCCCGGTGTAGTTCTGTAGAGCTTGACTTATTTAAATGAAGCCATGGAATAGGTGTAGAGGTCAACAACGAGCAAGGAAGTCAAACGGGTTTCTCTCGAGATGGTGGTTAAACAACAGGCAGATTGAGAGGCTTGTTTTTTCAGCGGACGCGGTACTCTATATGTTGAGAACTTTTCCTAATCAAAAATCCCTAGCACTATTTTTTTTTTCATTCTAGTTTTTTTTCCATCGTAGTTATTTGTTTTCTGATTGTTGCCGTCGTTGAAAAACATATCATCAACTATACTCCTGAAGATATTCTCTCCAGCCATCCTCATCCCCATCGTACTACTCTCATACTCCTATGCATCTCTTAGCTATACACATACTGCCATTGATACCCCCCTTGTTTACTTTGCAACAATTTGTTCTTCGGCTTGTGTTAGTTACAAAGATGATCTTGCCTTCTATTTTATCCCCGTCTATTGAAAGATCTCACTAGTGACTGGTAACTAGTGATTAGTGTCTTTAGACCTTTTAGTAGCTTCTGGCCAAAATTTACGCGAGGGTTTGGGGTTATTCATTCATTTTCCTATAAGAGTCAAATTACATTCTCAATCACTATCTTTTTTAAACAGTCTACAAACTATCTACGAATGATAAACAACAAACAATAGTATGTCGTCGGAAATTTACGCGATAATTCCATCTGACCAACATTAGTTAGTGGCTGTGGCTTGGGAAAAACTTCAAAAGAAATGTCTCAAGCAAAGATGGAGTAGAGGCTGTCAAGAGGTGAACCTCTGAGATTTGGGCTTTAGTAAATGATTCACGATATTTTTGTTAAATTTACTAAGCACCTGGACTACGAAAGGTAAGCAGTTGTTCAGTTCACAAATTGAAAATTTGCTACGGCGTGGAAGATAGAAGGGGAAAGGAGATAATTGTAATTGGACAGAAAATGCAATGGGAGGTAGTTATTGTCGTTAGAATTTCACCTCGCTGATTTTGTCGCTTTTATTTTCTTGTTGTCGGTATCCAAAGTACCATTTCAGATGCAAGTTAAAACAGGCACTCCGGCCTTTCAGTGTTCTGCCCTGAACTGCCGAATCAAATTCCTCACGTCGAACAAACATGAAAAATTACCAAGAACGCGTCAAAGTCTGATGGAAATCTCCAGTTTATCTTCGGAGTTGGTGGCGTAGAGAAAAAGGGACGTTATTTACCCCCATCACTTTTTACAAGTTTGTGCTTTGTGCGAGGAGGTTGACTGATGTAATGCTCGTACCCGTGAGGAGTAGTCAATGAACTCAAGTTGACAATTCTTCATGTCTATATATTTTCATTGGAACTCCAACGTATAATCGATACTAATCACTTTTGGATCATTTCTTTGCTTCATTGGCTTCTCTTCTCTCAATTTCTGTATCTATTGAGTTAAATGTCATACAATCATATTGACACTCACCCATCGATATACCCATTTTGTTTTTTCTTGTGTTAGAACTTGTCCAGTTTATTGAGTTGTTGTTATCCTATTTCCGCCGGTTTTTAGTACCCTCAGAAATTTTGAGATCAATAGTTATGCGATCCTTAAACCATCATCAGTCACCATATACACTACCAAAAAATTCTAAGCACTTCAATCCACCAAGTAGAAATGATGTTTGTGGCGGAGAAATCTGAAGAATACATCCACTAAAAGACATTCTATTGTCAATATGGACAAGCATTGCGCTATTACCATTTGGATTATGATGAGAGCTCAAATCTTATAGAAGTCCAACGAGCAGTGGAAACAATCTTGCATTGAGTTTTGAGGTGGATGCAATCGTGAAGTATTCTCATTTACCTTACTTGTAGTGCATATGTTTTTTATCTTTTCGTGTCTGGTGATGCCAAGGGAGAATCGAGTTTTCCTCATCCTATCATATCATGGTTTCTCGACGCTCTCAATCTTCCAAAAACTACTGAGCCTCGCTATCAAAGAATTAAAATCTTATAATTCCGACACAAGGGGGAGGAATGGCTGCTGTTGTAGCACAGTTTGCTTGAGCGTTCAGATTTATGCTAGATCTGTAAACAGCTGTTAATGAGAACCACCGCAAGGTTCTCGTTCCTTCTTATCGTCCAATTTATACCGAGCACTATTGCCGTTAGGGGCGTGATTTCGAAATGAGATTAATGTTTAGGGATGATAGAATTGGTAGAAGCTGGCCTTTATCATCCACAACCAACACACTATCATCTGTCTCCCTCTTTAAGTCTTAACACTGATTCCAGCCCCCTATATAAGAGTAATCGTATCAAGATATATCTGCGAAGGGCTCCGGTGAAGCAAATAATGCGTGAGAAGAAAGTTCTGCGGCACTTATTGGGGCATTAAATGCAGTGCGAGATAATCTCATTCAATTTCACACGAATTCTTTCGAGATGAATGTATCGGGATTAACTGAGTGGAGCGTGATGTGGATGGTCAGGCCGACTATTAATAATCTCATGTACTCACGCATATTGCAAACAAAATTCAAATGCATCTTCGGCTTGAAGTCGAGCCTATTTTGACTTAGCTCTTTTCCACCATCAAAAAGTCTTCCAGGCCATACTAGATTGAGGCATTACCCTGATTGATCAAAAGACTTTGTTGAATTTCTGGTTTAGTGGGAGTCCAAACTGTTTACTAGACGTCGGTGGAATCGATAAGACTGCACAGTAACCTATCCTGGTGTGGTTGCTTTTTTGAGACGAAGGTGGCTCTCACATCGGTCGGTTGTTGTCTCGGAGACGTACACTAGAGGGTGACACCTGTAAGTCTGCGTGCCATGGGTCATATATAGTCTTCATCTTCGTACAAGAGAATATTCAATATAAAAATTAATGGATTGAAATGGATAATCATGTGTAAATTTCACGATTCGTTCATTCACCTTTAACCACAAGAGACACCTCCTGACCTTTGTAACGTTGCATGCTTAAAATTTCAGCCTCACAATTGGACTATTTTAAGCTTATGCTATTGAAGCACATCATTTGAACTCTTGATTTCTTAGCGTCTCCAGTTCTTGAAATCACAGCTTTTGTCAGACTGTTTTTATTTTCGGTAATATTCGTGTTCTGGTTTCTATTCTTGTCATATTGATCGTTTCGATCACCATTGTGTAATAGTTGCTTGACTATCATAGTATTGGAGCCTTGTTATTATCGATTAGTGTACCAGTGTACCAGTGTACCTGCATCTTCACACCAAAACCACGAGACTGACTCGAAAATAGTTGGCAATGGCATCCCGTAATTGCGTAGCCTGATGTTAGTTTGCTTAGTAGAGAATGTGCCAAACTTTTCTTCTGTATGGTTTTGTGCCGAAAATCTCAGACTTTGGAGTTCCGAAGTTTAAAAATTCAAGTTTTTGGCTACATATTAGGGACATTTCTCAGAAGTAGTATAGTTGATGTCAGTCTATCATTCGTTAGAGTACCATACCAAAAGAAAATAATTACATGCTACTAAAGATCTATGCTTTTGATGACGGATTGCTTGTAATCAAACCTAGAGCTATAATCACAATGTGGAATCTAAAACACGGCAATAGCTTGCATCGGATGAAAGTGCCGGTTGCCCTAGTTTCCAGAACCCTAAAAATAAGGTGGAGGCTGAGTCAAAATAGCGTATGAATTCAGAAACAAGTTAAAAAGTGGTGGTATTTGCAGTAGCGTATGCCGATTTGTTAGCACATGACTGGATATGAAAGTAATCTTTACCACACGATTTTCAGATTGATCTTTTCCTTTCGTAGACGAAACTATGAGATCTGCGAAAGCAATGAGACTTAGATTGAAATTACTTTCTTAGGAAATGTTAGTGTCAATAGAAAGTGTTCATATTTCATCCCAAAATTGTGATCGTGACTGCCGAAAAAGTTCCGCGCCAATTTCTCTTCAGTTGGACTACCTGATGGGGAATAATCTTCATCGTAGCATGAAATTACCAAAATAGATTCATATAATATATACCCATATCATCTCAATGAAATATTGGTCACTTCCGAAATCGAAAACATTACAAATTGTGGAGCACAGCAAAATCTCGCTTAACATTGAAGCTAAAAGGGGTCGCTCTTTCGCTTTTTTCTCTCGAAGTTTTGATAGTCTAGTCTGCGAGCCGACAAAACCAGGAACTTTAATTGCTGTTCTAAGATAAAATAACGCGCCATCTCGACTGGTTGATTAATCATGTCGTAACTCAGGCAAACGCCTAGAGGAAACAAATCGTTTGGCAGAGGGTGCAGGTGGTCCTTTTAGCAACACCCTGCGCTAATCGAGAAGTGGGTTCTCTCCAGTGCCTCTATAAGAAGAATTTTCAATAATCATCTAGCTGATAACATTAACTGAAAGCTAATAAGTTAAGCTAATAGGTTAAATCTAACCCTAACCCCAAAACTACCAATTAATCAACAAAGTTATCCATTGATAGCGATTGAATCAGTTAGAAGAAATCAAGTTTAATTTGAAATATAGAGTGAGCTGATAGCTCGCTGACTCGCTGATCAACCACTATGTCTGTAAGACCAGCTAACCAGGCAAGAGTAGCCGTGGGTAGTTGGCGCTCAGAATCAAATTCTGGGCAGGTGATGAGAAACCTTAGACCAGGGTTGAGACAAGCAAGTTTTTTAAGATTTGGAGGTGGTGGGCAAAGAGGGGTCTTTGGCTGTTTGGAAGTCGCTACGCGACCTCTAGCGGGATTTTAAACAGCATTGAACCACTGTTTTTAATCCCACCGGGTTTAAGGTTTTTGATCCATTGTTTTGGGCTTCTCCAACTGCTCTTTCCGGGGCTTGATATCCGTTATAATGTGGAGTATGGATAAATTAAATTCATGTTGCGAGGTTTGGGGTTCAAATTTCATCCAGCGTTGACTTCAAGTGATTTTCGTTTTATTCTTTGTTCTTTTCACCTACAGCGATTTCAACTTTAAAACAACACAAAACTGTTTTCTTTTGGGATAGTGATAGTATTCTATAGCGTGCCTTTCCTCTTAGCTTATCTCTACTATTAGCGTGTCCTTCTTCTTTTGTCTTCAGTTTACAAGTCTTTTACTTTAGCGTTTTCTTTAAAACTATTCCAACTTTTAGTTGAAATCCTCCTACTAGTACTGGTGGGAGAACTTGGAAGAAGCGAACTAGGTGTTTAAAGCCCACTAAAAACCAATGTTTTTTCTTATTTAAAGGAAGGATCTCCCCAAAGATTTTCTTCCCATCTTCTTTCCTTTATTTGCAACTGTATCGTTTTCAAACACTGGCAAAGGCTGAGTTTTCTTCCACCCCTCCCCTTCATTCCTTCCTCTCATTCCTTCCTCTATACTTACTCTCAGACAAAAATGCTAACTTCTTCTTACAGTATGGTGAGGAAATTGGCCATTATCCAGCTTAAAGCTGCATCGTACCTTGGTTGCTCTCACGACCCGTTGTTATCTCTGTCAGTGCAGTCCTTAATTGTGAGCTCCAACAAGATAGCACAGGCGTAAGAATTCTTTGTTCTGCGAATAAATGACCGATGGTCATCCAATTCCAGAATTTGTGGGCAATTAGACTTTGGGCTTGACTTGTGGGCTTGACTTGTGGTTTTGACTTGTGGTTTTGGCTTGTGGCACTTCGAATTTTAAGACATTTAAGTGTAGAGGCTTGTGGGGAGACCTGCATCTTCTTATGTGGTTTTCCCTTCGGGGTTTTTACACACTCACAATTTGTGGTGTAGAGGCATGCGGGGTTAATTCGTTACCCTACAGCTTCTTTTGTGGGTGTTTTGGGGGCTTTTTGTGGGGATCTGGGGGCCATTGGGATTAGGCCTCTTTAGGTCTAACTTGAAGGCCTTTCTAACCAGAATTTTGCTGCAGTAGTGATTTTTGGTTAAAAATAATTGTTGCTCAAATGTGGGGTTTCGGAATTTGTCTTGTGTTATGATGACAGAGCATTGTGAGCATTTGCTAAGATCTGAACACAGACAAGACAAATTGAGGTTTTTGGAATTCTTGTTGTCACGAGGGTAGAAGCTGGAAAGCTTCATTCATTTTATTCAGCAGTATTGGTTGTAGTGCAATTAAGGGCAGCCTGTTATCATGATGAATTGAATTCTTACATTTTGCATTGGAAAAAAACGATCGGTGGAACTTTCCTTACCAAGCTTTGCTATTTTCCAGTGGTTGCTCCTTCTCTCTGTTTAACTTTGTAAGTAATTTAAGACAGAGGAATTTTAACTAATTTTCCCTGTCGTGTTTACATGTTTTTTTTTTTTTGGAATGCGCAAAAGCGAGAAATCCGACGACTTGAGGTATACAGCGAGACAAGACCGATTTATTCGACCCCTTTTATTCACCTCGCTCAACAGACCATAGAAACACAACGATCAATGATTGACTGATCTACAAACTCGTACTCCTAACAGTTCAGGGATAAAACTTAGAACCAAAATACCTTCGATTTTGAAGTCACTTCACTACATGACGAGATACCGCAGCATCATTTGAGGATTACTTGTGTGGATCAAGAGCGTTTGATATTACAGCATGAAAGTTAAGGGGTCTTTACCTTTTCATTTAACAGTCTATTAAGACTTCGAGTACTCATTCTCTGCTAACACTATTGTCGCAGATCTGATGATTTTGTCGCCCTTCTTACCTCAATCTCAACTATTTACTCCAACCTCTCGTTTTCGCCGTCGTCATAAAAAGAAATCTGCCTTCTCTTCGTCAATGCTTCCTTCTTTTCGTTTCCGTTAATGCGACTCTGCCTAGAAACCCTCTACCGCACCCTTACTTAGATACTGAAAGCATCCTATCGAGTCACAAATCAGAAATCGACACGTTCCCAGAATTTGCACACACTTAGTCCAAGTAGCAGGATTCATGACTGGTAAGATAATAATGTAACAAACGGGGAGGCTGGGGTTGAATATGTATACAAAAAATGATCCAGTGGAAGAATAAACGGAGAAGAGATGGAGAATTCACCTATGTTACCAGAATCCAGATCTCTGGCAGCGTATAAGATGTTACTGCAGATAATTTCTGTTCAAGACACAACGAATGATTAGGACTACTGAGAAAATAGCTATAGGGATCTAAGTTCTGTGCATGGTATTCATTATGACCTTGCCAATGGTTAGACTAAGTATGTTGTTGGCAACTTGCCCATGTACCTGTCCAAAACACCCCTCTCTGTTAAATCCACAGCTTTCCAGTCTGCATCGCCGCTCTGTATCATACTTTGGACGATTTTAGTGCTGTCAGAACATAGCCGATACACGTTCCGAAGATCCCTCCATCGTTGTCTATACCAATTCTTGCTACGGGTACAAGACCAACAAGTACCATTCAACTGTCTTCGTACTAGACATCTTTTTCACATTGATCAACTACAACAAAAGTTCCGCATTACTCATTTTATTGCAATAAATATAAGAAAAATGCGTTGACGAACTTTGTATCAGTGGTTGCATTCATATATGCAGATGATCTCCGGACCTTAATGTGTAATTTTTAATTATTTTATTAAAAGAGTTATTAATATTTTACAATATTTTCAAATTTGTATGAAATTTATATACATTTTTAAAAATCCAATATTTAAACCTTTATAACTTTTAATATAAAATAACTAAAAATCTGAAATTTTATAAGGTTTATAATAACTATATAAAGATTTTATATATTAAATTTTATAAAATAATATTAAGTTTTTATAAAGTTATTAATAATTAAAAATCGTAGTTTTTGGTGGGAAAAAAATGGGCTAGAAGGGGGGGTGGGCTAAAAGTAAAGTAAAGGACTTAATTTATCACTAATTGTTTTCCTGTCTGGCTTAATATATCCGCTATTAATGTTCAAAGTTACGCGTGGACAGACTGTCAACTCAATATTTCCGATCATTCACAGTTCCCTGCAATTACTATGTATCTAATTTATGGAAGTATGCTAATAATTTTGGCGCGTAGTTTCTCCTGCGAATAGCTATAGGTCTCGGCTTTGTTCACTCATGTGCCTACATCAAATATTCTATTGTAAACCATGCATATCATATTGTTCTAAAGAGAAATCATCCATCTATCCATTAAACGTGCCCACTGATGGGAATTAACCATCAGATTCTCCATGTGTACCCCGATAAGCCGAAGACTATCTCACTCCCTACGATGAAGTGCCTAGCGTTCATCGCACTCCATCCTACCACTCAAAACCGGTTGTCCCAAGCTGGGCCTTGATTTGCCACATGTTCCCTCATTTCTTTCTGGTATTTCAAATCTAGCTGTGCATCCTTTCTCTCATCTGAACCGGCTCGTGTAAGTTGATATTCTATATCCTGAGCGCACTTGTCGATGATGGTTTGTATAGCACGCACTCGAGCGGAGCTGAGACCTAGTCCAGCCGATCTGAATAAGGGGTGTCCATTAAGTTGGACTAAAACTTTCAAATCGAGATTCGAAGCCATGATATGAGCTGGAGTTGAAGAGCTGGTAAATATGATGGTCGATCCAAGGTTATTGGTAAGTTCTGTATGTAATTTGTAGTATCTGTAGTTGTCGATTCTGGAAAAGGGTAACTTTGGGCAAAAGGGAATGTTATATAAGGTAGTATGAACAACAAGGAACGTTAAATTATTCAACAAATTTTCAAAAATCTTTTGCTCTACTGTGAATAAAACGAAATGAAATGTTGTTATTAAAGTTTAGGAATTCTTTAATGTTATGGGAACAACCGAATTAATCACTGCCTCAAAGATCAAGAATCACGAGCTTTTTTTGGGGTTCTAGAGAAGTTGGCCATTAATTCGGGGTTGAGTATGAAGCCATATATACTACACATGATGCAACAAACAAGGGAGATCTCATAATTGCAGAGCTAATAGATCTGAGTGGGAGGTCATGAAAAACATAGGTATCAATCAACCACAAAAGATGAAATTAACCTTTAGGATAAACTGATACAATAAATTTTGTGGTTCAAGTTCTCCACAGAAAACCACGAACTCGAAAGCCAACCTCATGACTTCATGGGACTCGACATTCTCAGAACCGCAGAATGGACCGGCCACATATGATAGATAAGCCTTTACCGCCATCGCACCCTTCCTTTCCCTCAACCCATATAACAAAGAAAGAACCAAATCCCCTAGACTGCTCTCTGATATTTATTTTCCCTCGGAGGCTGCGAAATTGCAGGCGCATGTAGTGCTAAAGGTAGTGAACGGGCTGTTGATCTCTACAACATCGAGATTCCAACCGTCACTCAAACATTCCAAAAACTAACAAACACTCACACCGGCTTTCTAAGATCAACAAGTTTCTGGAATATTGATGAGTACGCCAAGTGAGTGACCATTTCTTCTCCCACAACACTACATATCTTAGTCGAGATTCTGATATCACTTATACATTTGTTGCCTTGAAGATCAATGATGAATCCTAAACTGATGATATAAATGCGTTCGATGCTTCTTTTCCGTCGGGACTGACTCCTTCAAGTGGTTACGATGATCTAAGGGCGTATGCAAAGTAAGGTAGGGATGAAGGATGGAAAGTTTGGTATAAGTGAGAGGAAACCATCGATACACCGGAGTTTGAAGCACGAGTATCGTATCATCCAAGTGAATTATTCAGTCATTATTGAACTCTTAGAAAAACCAATAATCTTGAGGTACCTAGATAAAGTAATATAATAAAATTATATTTAATATTATTAATATTTTCAAATCGATTCTGCTTGATTTTTAATAATTGAAAAGTTAGTTATAAAGACGGGTATTGATATTAGATCTTTTGCCGAGACTAGGGCTTAGTACGGCCCTTTAACCTAATTCGTCCCGATAACTTAGTTTGTTAAACATCTCAACTTATTCACTTCAATCTAATAGTTCTGTTCTTTAAATTTACAATTACGCTTCTTATTATTATTTGAACATTCATCGTTCTGAGATTCATTTACAACTTCTAGCAAACGATTTGCAACAACTTTGAGCATTTTGCAACAACCTCGAGCATTTGCAACAACCTCAGGCATTTAAAGCATACTGTAACAACAAATAAATGATTAATCATGGTGAAACAAAAGGAAGACATCAAAACGTAAGCAGCCACCGCCACATTTTGGAAGAAGCATTGCACAAAGACTAATAAATCCATCAATCACAGTCATCTACATCGAGTAGCATCTTCAAATCTACCCATCATACCTCGCAAATCTTGGGAATACTATGTTGCGATCTTACAGCCAGGAATTCCACTGGAGAAATGTGAACATGCGGACTTTTTATGGATGAAGGTTAAGGGGGTATGCCAATTATTTATTCTTCGTTCGTCCCAACTGTTAGACTAATTGCCATCTCAATAGACGACCACAATCGAAAAGATCCTTACTATGCATCTCAAAAGAACCGGTCGGAATTCAATACTCATGGATGGCAAAATCGGGTTGACGATTGATACGAAAATGGACCATATAGCTTGCTATGGGTTGGGAGTACATGCGTTCTGGGAGATTGTGAAGGTGGAGAGATGGTGGGAGTATACGGTTCGACCGACGGATGTAAATGAAAGATTGGGGGCGATTGAAGAAGGAAACTACAAAAGATCCTGGGAGGATACTGAAGATGGGAGATCGGCGGCGGATGCGAATACTTCTTCCAAGGCATCCTCAATTGCGACGAAAGAGGAAAAACGTGGGAGGGGAAGGTCAAGGCAAGAAGAGAGCTTGAAGAGGGAGGTGGTGGAAGAGAATAGAAGTGAGATCGTCAAACGAAGAAGGAGTGAGTTCGAGTGCGAGACCGACGCAATGGCCAAACGTCGGAGGAAAGACTTGGGCGTTACAGTGGAAATGATGAGCTTGAAGAACGAAAATCAAGCGCCTATCGAAACTCTTGACAGACTTGCAGAAAGTACGAAGGTGGACTTACAACTTCACGACGACAACGTGGTCAAACGGCGAGGAAGTATGTCGACACATGCAAACAGACTTGGTCCAAAAATTTACAAAGAGATGGTACAGAAATTTGAAATTTCATGGGAGCGGCAACGACAAGACATCATCAATAGAGATCCGCAGTTTATACGTAGTAGGCAGTCTACTCAGGAAATTGCGCATAGGGGCAACGAAAATTCTCGCCTTCAGTTGGAACAGGAACGAGAAGAGAATTCCAAGATTCAGAGACTCGAGAAGGAAACCAGTCGATGTCTTGAAATATTTCGGAGGGATCTCGACGATGTGAAACGCCGCTATCCAGAGTCAAATATCACATTACAAAATGTCGATAACTGGGTGCATTTCAAGTGTGGATTTTGTGATATTATTACTGGTCTCAAGCTGGGAGACTATAATCAAACTACATACTTCTTAGAGAAGCATCAGAATTCCAAGGAGCATAGACAAAGGTATCAACAAGCCGAGAAGAAAGAAAGGGTTAAACAATCAGAGAGTAAGAAGCAAAAGACTCGAATTTACCAGCGACTACGTACGCCGTGTTTTATTTTCTGTGATGGTACAAACGGAGCTGACTTCTACCTAGATCAAATGCAATAAGAAAATAGCAGAATCGGTCTTAGCAGCCGTGCATGAACAATATCTAGGCACTGAGGTCCGTATCCTAAACAGAATGGGAATTTACATATATTGCACCGATTTTCCTTCATGTACATCATATGGTTTGGAAGCCGGGCTTTCAGGCGGGGAATATAAAAAAGAATTGGAAGGCGTTGAAACAGCATATTCGGTCTACTGATCATGTTGAAATGGTAAATGATAGGAGAAAAAATGCCGAAAAAGTGCGAGGATGGGAGGGCGAACACTTCAAATGGTAACGATTATGGGATCCTGCATGATTTATCGTCCAGCGATGAATTCAATGCAGCGCCTTCGCAAATCTTCACGAAGGCAAGTGTTCAAGATATCCTCGAGGCTTTGGGCATGGCCAGACTGTTGAGCATCACATCCTACTTCAAGCTTATTGGTGAGATATAATCAAGGAAATGCCAATACTACCAAAGGGGGGGACTCTGTGAGATAGATTTGAATACCGAGTCAGTTGGCCTTTACATTAGTAATTGTTACATCCCCCCTTCATCCCTGCTATCAACGAAGAAATAGTCACTAATAATCATGAATCCGCATTGTGCGAATTGATATTGATTCGAAATGATCACGCATTTTTGGTGACTGCATGAAAATGTCTTTTCGCATGAATTTTCGATCCATTAATCAGACTCCTATGTTCTCTTTTCCATGTTTTCCAGGTCATCACCAGTTTGTGCTTTAGCTTTCTTCTTGCGGCGCAAGTTCCTTTGTGATCTCCAAGTATCCTTAAAGATACCTGTTTTGTTTATTGGATCTTGAGCTAAAGGTTCTCCCCCAAGCTTCTTTATGCGCAAAATTTATTGGAAGTTTTCCACAAAGAGCTTATATGATTTCTCGCAATACTTTGGTAGGGTTTTCAGGTCGGTTTAATCCCCGGAAGATTCGTTAGCTTTATACAAGAACAAAATGCATGATCCCATCCAAAACATCTTTTCATGCCGTAAAGACTTTGGTGACAGGCTTGGGGTTCTTTTACCCAAGCTTCCTTTCGACATTCTCAATCAACGCATTGATTGAGAATGTAGGATTGAACAAATGGAAGAAGCACATATCGAGAAGTCTCTCGTTTCAATTTTCCCCCGGTATAGAGAGGAGCTCTCAGGCTACAATTTAGCGCACTATGACAGCGAAGGTACCGAGGGCATAGCCATAGATCACTACAAGACCCTTGAAAGCGATAAAAGGACGTGCCAACATCCAAGCTGACACCAAGCCGATCGTCAAGTTGTTTATAAGAGATTTCTGTCATATTTCTCCCATGACAGGGTCGATGATTGCAGGAATTGATGGAAGGGTATTTATTCTGAGTTTTTAACGTATTCAAATGAGGATGTCAGTTAATAGTTGGCTCTCCGTGGATCAGCCACCTGTTACTCGGCTTTCCCGACTAGGAATCTAGACGGCCGATCCATGGAAAGCCGACTATTACAGGTGAGGATACAGCGATGTAGAATGTTTATTGCTTGTATAAGACTTCGCCAGCACCATTCCCCACATCAATCGACCCGTGACATATATAAGAGTTGGATGGTTAGTAGCTAGCTATACTTTTAGTATGCGTGTATAAAATTACAAAGAGGGTTCTGAGTATTAATAGTAGGAATAGGTATGAGGGGAAAATATAATAGGAAATTATAGTATTTATGTTAGATTCAGTTTGTGGGGGTCATGGCTTTCTTGTGCTTGTAATAACATTCAAACATTTGGACGATAGCTGTTTTCATGGTTGGGAAGTGAAATGCCGGGTGTTGGAATCATCAATATTGATCCTGGGGAGAAACTTCTTAGTCTGACAGACAGTCTTTATTATACCCTTTCATTTCCTTCTCTCAAAGCTTTCGTCTAATTCTAATCTGAGCTTCATTCGGTGGTAACATCATAGTCAGTAATGCCTTTCTTTTAGATGGTCCCCCAATTACCTCGACATCATAATTTAGAATGATAGAAGCAAGACCTTGTTTCATCGTCTGAGCCGACCACCATCGTCCAGGACATCCGTGTCTACCATAACCAAAGGCAAGGAAAGATTTTGTCATCGTTGTAACAAGTTCCCGGTCAGCAGAGTGCTGCTCGGAACGAAGAACTTGTTCCCACTTGCGAGAGAATCGGAGTGCGTCGTAGCGTTGAGGGTCTTCGAAGTTATCTGGATCAAGATGTATTGCCTGAGTGGGAAAAGTCATACGTATACCAGGAGGTACTTTAATGCCATGACCAATATCGACTTTCTCATAAACAATGTCGATAGGGAAGGCTGTTACCCAAGCATCCGAAACACGCATTGATTCGCGCATGGCTGAGTCAACACGATAGAGACAATCAATAGCTTCTTTTGTTGCCAGCCCGTTGTGTTCTTTTGATATACGTCTACATTCTTCCTCTAACTCGGGAAGAAATTCATTTTTGTTTGGACTGGCATATAGATCGAGTACGCTGTTACCGAACATGTATGCTAGGGCGAATACGAACATCGTGTTGAGAGCCAAGAGTTTCAAGGTTATTTTCTTTGCATTGAATTGTTCAGGTCCAGCTTTAGCGCACACTGGAAGCATCCAGTGAAGAAAGTCGTTCTGCAAAAACAAGTTATCAGTATTATGTTCAACGATGTATATTCCAATTGGGTAACATAAGCCGATCTTGATACATACCGGTAAGTTATCTTCCTCTTTGCCCTGACTTTTTTCTTCCCACAGATGCATTTGCTCCTCTACAAATGGCGCCAGTAGTCTCTCGCAACGACCCTGGAGGTATTTAACTCGTATAGCCAGGACCGGCCCTACCAAGCGTCTAAGAGGAGGTGGCAAGCAGTTGAGGGCGCCGGTAACCATGAATAGCGAATTAACATACGCACTGCATTCTTTTAATAGAGTCTCATCGCGAGATACGGGAAGTCCAAGCAATATACGCATAGCTGGCTTCATGATGGCATATTCGCAAGCATCCCAACCATTCATCGTTTTCCAATCTTTCGAATCACCCCAACATTCTCGAAATGCGGTCTCAAATTCTTCGGCTGTTGTGGCAGCAAGAGAACGAACAATATCTTTGTTGGTCAACTTCTTTCGGATCACATCGAAATGCAATGTATTTTCATATACATCGCTATCGGAGAACATGTATGGAAGCCCAATTGTATCGAGGAGACCTCGGAATGTTCCTATTTCGCTGCGGGGTCTATCGAGTAAAGAAAGCATGGACGGTGGAAGCACGACGACAGCACCTCCCGACCAAGCACTGGGGAGTGCAAATGGGCGGTCTTTAGCTTTACAGATTTTCTGATATCCATCCTGGGCATTCTTTTGCAGAGATGAGATAGAGCCAATGATAGCACGGGTCCATGAGAATAGACCATAGGAAGGAAGACCTATTGTTTCAAGACTGGCCCATACTTTTGCTTGGTCCTGATCTTGTGATAGCTTGTTAAAGAGACGCTGTATGAAAAACAAACAGATGAGAGTTGCACTTAAGAGTGGAAATTGATCCATCAAAGACCACATGATGGCTATGATTGTGGTTAAGAATAGGACGGACTTCTGGCTTCTTATCTAGTAATCAGAGAATCTTCATTCTATACCTGGGGCATGTAGAACTTATGATCCCCTTAATCGATCCTACGGGTCAGAGAATCTAGCTAGTAGATTGATAATCTGACGACAATGTGACAAGACTCTCTAGATGAACAGAAAACAATGCAGAATTCTCTGCATCAAGCGTGCTTTCGCCCCTTGTTTAATTACTCTTTCATCACAGATTAGCCCCTAGGTGATCGGTGATTGTTGTCAAATTTATAGCCTCGCACCGTATCACTTGTCAATGCTTTCAATTAATAAATATTTTCCAATTGTGGCATGTATTAACTAGTAAGTTACCTAAAGCAGCTTTTGGTACTTATCTGCATGCACCCAATAAAATTACCCGATCAGCTTTGCATATGCCCCACAAATCCATTGGGTGTCAATATCCTATATCCTTAACCCTACACTATAATAACATCACTAGTCTTAAAAACCCCAGAACCCTCCTTTACTAGATTGCCACACCCTTCCGCTTTCACAGTTTGTCTATTCAGTACGGCTCGAATCGCTGCTAACCTCCGGCCATCCTACATAGCCACGAAAACGAAAAGCTACTGCTTGACGTTCTTTCTAACATTTTGCCAACCCATCCCCCATAGCACAACCCCACAGCAGGCAGCCATTGCAGTCACGAGGTAAAATACTCGGTCGAGGCTGTTTGCGTAAGCTTGCAAAACACCTGGAAGATCATTGGGGGCCACAAAATGACGAAATCCTGTAGCTCCAGCATCAACAATAGCCGTTGCATTTGCATTTGGAGCATGCTGAGGTAGTTGAGATCTGAGCTCTGAGTCAAATATCAAATTACACAATGTTAGAACAATAGCCGGACCTAGGGATTGCGTGAAAATAATGAAAGCCATAGCTGAAGAGAGCTCTTCACCAACTACCGCCGCTTGGATTGCTATAATAGCCTACGCAAATTTTCGTTAGTAAATGTATAACATACTTGGGGAATCAATAGTGCAACAAACCACTTGCAAACCAGCTCCTGAACCAATACCTGCAATGATTTGAAATCCCACCCACTCCCCAGTTGAGCTGTGAGACCCTAATAGTGAGTATAGACCACTTCCGATCGTCAAGAAAACTGTTGAGAAGATAGCTAAGGGGATCACGTATCCTATCTTCATAACTAAAGAGGAAGTAAGCAATGATGTATGTTTCAGGTGATGATATCAACCCACTAATTGCCCCCGAAGAGCCGGCCATAACAAGCTGAGGGAGAATGGATGGTAGAAGGTAAACGCCGCTCAACATGGCATTAACGTCATTGATAGCCTGGAAATAGATAGGGAGGAAGAAAAACGCTCCGTATATGGCAGCCATTATAAACCCTTGATAAACTCCCGATGTCCAAACAGCTGTTCGACGAACCATAGAGTCTGGAATCAGAGCATCTTCACCCTTATGGCTATTCCATAACCACCATACGATGAATGTTGCAACTGATCCGCAAAAGAGACCGATAACTTCCGAGGAGTTCCATGCATAAGTATTTCCGTATTGAAGAGCTAAGAGGAGCTGTAAAACTGCTGGAGCAAAAAGACAAAACCCTAAAAGATCTAGATGGTGATTTATCCTGGGAAGTATATTTCTAATCTTCTGTTTAGATGTCTGCTCTGGAATGTGGAGAAGAATGATCGTTATGACAGTGATTGCACCAAGAGGAAGGTTGATGTAAAAGCCTAAACTTCATATTAGTATCTTGATGAACAGGGAAGAAAATGACTTACACCATCTCCAAGTGCTGTAAGTAGTAAAAGCTCCGCCTATAAGCGGGCCAGCAACAAGCCCGAGCTGGTTAACTTAAGTCTCAATTTCAGCTTCAGGTTCAATCTTCCAAACATTAGAGGAGCACCTACCTCCCATGGTAAGTCCGATCAAACCTTTGGGTTTGTCAGCAAGCTTGGCTTCTTACTGTGATATGTTATCAACATTATAATCAACTTACCGGCACGTTTTTCCAGAGGTGCGCAGCTGGATATTATAATGAGAGCACCATTAATGATTCCAGCAGCCCCTAAGCCAGCAACAGCACGACCAACTATTAACATGACAGAAGAGACCGCGATACCACAAAGTACGGAGCCGAGCTCAAATATTCCGAAGAATACCAGGAAAGTCCACTACTATTAGAGTCATTAGTCTTTGATAGAGGCCGAAGAGCTCACACACGAACTTTAGTATTGAAATGAGTATATATTTTCCCTGTCAGTGGTTGTGGGGCTGCACTAAGTTAATCTCAGCCTTTTGGACATTCAGATGGCTCGAAGGTAAGAGGACTTGACCTACCTTCCGAACTGGTATGCACTAGCATACCAGCCGACATCGGTGAGAGAGTTGAATTGGTTTGTAATGCTCGGGATAGCCTATACATTAAATGAAGAATTAGCCAAAGATTTGGAACACAGATTTGCTACACATAACTTACAGTACCAATAACCATCGTATCTACCAGCATGAGAAAACATGCCATTGCTACGCTGGCAACAATTATCACCAGTTTGACGCCCGTAATGTACTCATCCGTGCCATCTTGCTGAATCGTCGACATGGTCTCGGGCTTCTCCATCTGGGAAATATCCGGGTGGGCTGTATCGGCTTTCTGTGTGTTGCTTGGGAGTGAGCCTGCGTCAGCTAACTCTTTGGTTCCGTTAGTATCTCTGGTGAGCTTTTCCATAGTGCCTAAACGATAGTGAATGACGTTTCGGAGTCAAGAGTTCAAGCCTTGTTTAGTAGTTATTTTTTGTAGAGAAGCGGGTAGAAAATATCAAAGCTAGTGAATGCCTCAAATGGTTGACAAGGCTTGCGAGAATTAGTGTGGCCCGTAGAGAGTAAAAATATCTTATCAATCTAATTACCCCTTTTACCCCCATACAAAGCCTACGCTGTCTCCCGTCGGCCTCATTTTATTAGCCATCAGCAGTCACCCGGCGAGTATATGTAGACTTGCGGCGGTGCTAATCCTGGTATTTTCTTTGATGACCCCTCTCTGTTTGTGCCCCGCATAAGCTACCTACCTAGCCCCATCCTCAATTCTAACAGTTAGCCCCACTAACATGCTACCCTACCATCTACAAGAAAAAGGTAAAGCTACAATAATTCTTCGAAAAACAATGAAAGTCTCTTACTCTGTTTTCCAACATACGTTTTCCCTTCGTTCTCTCAAAAAGTCAAAAGCTCCAAGTTTTAAGACGTTTATCAAGTCAGAAACCGATTCACTTTCTCTGGTACCATCACGATTCTCACCAGTACCAATACGCACAATGTCTTCTACCACCTCTAATGAGCCCAACGGACTTATTGCGAAGGAGGGTATCGGTACGTCTGATTCTTCTGTCAAGTTTTGATGCTTTAGCTGGCAGCAGTAGTCGGTAATTAGTAGCTAATAGAGATTAGAGTTACTTACCTTTTGGACGCCTAATGGGTACAAAATCTCCATCCTCCTCGAGGAGTTAAAAGTATGTACTTGGATGTTGATATGTCTATTAACATAAGGACTTTTCAAGAACTAACTTCTACCTACAGGCAACTTATGGAAAGACCTATAGCTGGCAAAATATCAATATATTCCAAAACAAACAAAAAGACCCCTGGTTTACTGCCATCAATCCCAACGGTCGTATTCCCGTTATTGTAGACCACGACCGATCCAACTTTGCTGTCTGGGAATCATCTGCCATTCTTTCCTACCTTACCCGCCATTACGATCCTTCGCATCAATTCTCCTTCCCCACTGGCTCTGATGACTATTCCCGCTGCGAACAATGGATTGCATTTCATCATGCAGGCGTCGGTCCCATGCAAGGTCAATCCAACCATTTCTACCGTCTCGCCAAAGAGCGTATGCCATACCCCACTCAGCGCTATGTCAGCGAGTGTGAACGACTTTACGGGGTTCTCGACGGATATCTAGCAGACCGAGACTATCTTGTCGGTCCTGGCCGTGGTAAGTACAGCATTGCTGATATTGCCAACTTCACGTGGGTTAATGTGTCCTATTTCTCCGGTGTGGAATTGAAGAAATTCCCGAACTTGTGGAGTTGGTGTGACAGGATCAATGCCAGAGAAGGTGTACAAAAGGGAATGGAGGTACCGCAGGTAAGCGGCTTGGATAATAAGAGTTGGCTGAAGCAGCTGGAGACCGGAAGCGAGGATTTTAAACAGAATGAGGCTAACCTGCAAAACCTGTTGGTGGAGTACAATTTTCAAGGAGAGAAGAAGAAGGCTTGATGAGTATGGAATATACCATTGCAGCACGCGATATACAAACACAAATTCACACTGTCCTTTGAAATTTCTATAAGTAACCTAAATTTATTGCCTTCTCTGCCTGTGAGAAATAAATACACTTTTGCTTCATGATTACTGCTTCTTCGGTTTCGAAAATTGTAGATTGTGAAGAGGGTATACTATGCATAATTCTTTGGAGTTATGATTTCGAAAGGCAGCTGAAAGCTTTGTCGTCTCATCATTTTACCAAGTAAGAATGATAAGAGTTGTTTTAAGACGAATCGTCTCAACATGAGAGAGAGAGAATGAGTGAAGCACTAGGCAATAACTCGTGGGAGGAGAGAGCAAATCTTCATTATTATGTTATCATGGACAGAAAAACCTAGGTTCTCAAATCCTTTACAAAATTCATACCCCATTGGGGGCGTCTTCATAGCAGCCGTTCTGGAATGGCAAACCACTCTCAACCCTAATAGCTCCATAAATGCTGGTAACATCACACTTTGAGCCACCATGAGTCTCCGCAACTTCCATGTGGTTAATACCTGCTTTGTAGGAATTCAATGATACGTTCAAAGAATCGGCCAGAGTAAGAACTCGCGAACCAAGGTCCCTTGCCTTTGCAATCTCAACCATGGGCTAGTGAAGTGATCAGCTGTGAATACTTCTAAGCGTCCAATCATGATTATTACTTACTTTTTCGTTATAATATCCCCCTGAAGTCATGGTCTCAGCGTACATTACGGGAGCAATCTTCACGTAGGCATCAATCATATCTCGTATGTATTGACTGCCAACCCCAGTCTTTTCCCCAAATACCTTAACTTCTCCAACAGTCTCAATAGTAGAGATGATCAAGACATTTCCGATGATTTTAAGCAAGGAGGCTTTGCTGGGTTCTTCGTTACTGAGGTTGATGACTTTCTTCCCAATCCTGTAGAGGTTAGTTTTGTATGATTAACGTTGGGATTCTCAACTTACACTCCTTCTAGGTATGGCAATACACGATCAACTGACTCTGTAGCGCCAGCTGGAACACAGATCAATTTTCCCGCAGCAGCTACGGTGTGATCCCCAAAAACTACAACCATCAGCCAGTGTAAATATATCAAAGGGTGGATATTTCACCTGGCATAGCAACGTATTCAGCTCCGGCGGCAATGCATTGCTTGGCCAAGCTATCGGCATGTTTTGGTACAATGGTAGAACTCTCCAAGAAAAGTTTTCCCTTTATATCAAGAGCTAGAATTTGCTCGAATGTCTCTGTCACAGCTGTGCAATTTTGAAGACATGACCAAATGATATCAGACTTGGAAACTAGTTCGACCAAAGATTGTGCAACGGTAGAGTGCCCAATACGCTGGCTATGTTCTTCAGCTTTACTCGCCGTTCGATTGTATAGAATCAGTGGCTTCTCTAAGTCCCCCTTTTGGATCAAGTTTTTGGTGATACCCTTGATTTTAATTAGCCAATTAGCAAGCGTATTGCAACATCATTTAGAGGTTATGTTGAATGCCGTACCTGACCTATTCCTCCCATACCAATAAATGCAATTTGAGGAGCCATTGTGATTTTTTTATCAATCATACAAGCTGCTTCAATTTCGTTTGGAAGACAAGCTAATCTAAAACTTGCTGACTTGTAAGCAAATGAACTGGGCCTTTAGTGATCAAAGATAAGTAATCCTCGGTAACGGCCAAACACTTTTGTTGGAAGTGGAACTGTGTACATATTAGAGTGTGGGTAACTACTAATCTATGGTAGTCGGCTAACATGGTATCCTAGCCCTACGCTAGTACCCTTGAGGTGTATAACACATGTTTCCAACAACTTTATACCCTTCAGAAGTTATTGTACGCGAGGGATGTCTGCTCATTCCAAATGACCCTGCGCCAAAAACATCCCTGAATAGTCAGTCTAAAATTTGCTTACTGTGGGTCAGATTGCTAGGGTTGAGATCGAAGAAAATCAAGCTCAAATGTTACAACACCATGTGACCATGTCCAAAACATATGCCCACATGAAACCTACATTGATCGCAGGATTCTAAAGCCCCTCCTCACGGTGATGAATTCTGGTACTCGTAGGGATTACTGTAGAAACCGATTGTTGCACAAGTAAAGATCTGATATCCTCCAAGAAAAGGCCACCGGGCCCACCAAGTACTTTACATGTGCTACAACTCGTAATGAATGGCCTAAACTAACTATCTTTCCTCCAAGAATTATATCATCGTATTCAAAAGCCTCTCATCTCTAATGCCTTGCGAAAAGTTTTTTGGAAACTCAACACATGTTCCTCACCAATCATTGTATAATGTTCTCCACCGACCTCATGGAACCTAGGCTCGGATCTAGAAAAGTTGCTCCATTTACTTAAGTGCTTCTCCACCCATTCTGGCTTAGATGCCGCGACTATCTTCAATGGATCGGCGAAGAAGACATCAATTGCCTCTACAGACCCAGAAGGTTCGTATTCTCGCGCCATACTTTGTAACCCATATGATAGATCGGCCCAATCTTCAAGTTTCTTTCTGTTGAGGGTGAGATCAGCCATACGGACTGAATCTGCTGCTTCAATGATGTGCGAAAGAGCCTGTTCTCTCGAAAAACTGTGCTGAAGACGACATCTCATATCTTCGGCGTGGTCTGAGGTGATCAGGTTGAGGAAGTAGCACAGATGAAGAAGGCAATTGATCCAGTCTAGCTGTTGCATGCGTACTTTAATATGGGGTGGCAGATTGAATGATCCTAAGAATGCAACTCTATCCCCGTTTTTTTCTAGCACCTTTGCTGTTTCGAATGCAAGCATAGTGCCATATGAATATCCGGCCAGTATGTATGGACCATCGGGTTGTCTTTCTTTAATTGCAGCATGATATATTGTTACCGCTTCAGTGATGTTCTCAAAATAGGTTTCGTTTGGCTCAAAACCTCTGGCGCGTAAGGCATAGACTGAATATTCCGGAAGAAACTTAGCTAGTCCAAGGAACACCAGCACCTCGCCGACACCAGGATGAAAGAGCCATATAGGAGTCTTTGAGCCTTGTTGAAGTGTTACGATGGGCTCGTACTTCCTTGGTGCCCTGAGGTTCTCTAGGGCATTTGCCAACGAACGTACGGTTGGATTTGCCATTAAAGTCAAAAGAGGGATATCTTTAGTTGATAAATGAATCTCAAGCTTCTTTTTCAACCTGATGAGGTGAATCGAAGTGACCCCAATTTCGAATATTGGCGTGCTGATGCTGAGATTTTCTGGTGATAGATCAAGCACCTCGCAGAACTGTTTAATCAGAATTCTTTCCGTTGAGTTTTGAGGTGCAATGATATGAAACGAATAATAGGCTTTTAGAATAGCATTATCAATATCCTCGCAGGTTTTGTAATCTCCGCGCTCAAATGCAGCGCGAAGTTTGGAGCGAGACAATTTTCCCAAGGTTGATTTCTGTAGGAAACAACTATCCAGTGGCAATACGTATGGTCGAGACCCTGTCTGTAAAAGTGTAACCTTCACAATAGCATTGCGAGCTATTACCCGGGCTTCAGTGTCGTTAGACAAGAAAGAAGGCAGGTAAACGACACAGATTTGTTCCGTCAGTGAGCCAGTAGGTCGAAAAAAAAAGCAGACCGTATGGCTTGGAGTTACACCAGCTATCGAAGCATCTTCTAGTGACGCCTCTAGTTCACCGGGTGAATGCTTGACACCGTTTATTATCATTCTTTCGCTGACTCTGCCGACTAGAACAAGATGCCCGGCTTTGTCAATGATGGCTGTGTCACCGGTTCGGAACCACCCTGATGCAAATGCTTCTGAAGTTGCGGCGATATTGTTGAAGTATCCTTTGAATACAATAGGACCTCTGACTTCGAGGGCGCCTGGTTCATTGATGGCGGCTGCTTGGACTTTGCCATCCAAGTCGTTGACAACACGCATTTGAATTCCAGGTACACAATGACCTAGTGAAGCGAACGGGTAATCATTCTGCAAATCGTATTTAGGGCATTTGAGGTTGTATATAGAACCTGCGCAGGTCTCGGTCATCCCGAATCCGGGAGCAATAACATTCGGCGGGGCGCCAAATCTAACTAGTAGCTTTGCAATCGACTTGCAAAGCTCAGTCGCATTTGCTTCGCCACCGGAGACAAGAAAACGAAGGCAGCTGAGATCAATGTCTTCGTCTAAATTTTTCTCCGTCTCCGTTTTGCTTTCCAATACTTCTCTCAACTTTGCAAGAAAGAAGTTTGGAGCAAAAGACCTTCCCACTCTATGTTTATTGATTAGATTTAAGAAGGTAGCGGGGCTCGAGACAATGTCTGCAGCTTGTACATGGATTTGAGAAGCGCCGTAAAATAAAGCGTGGAGATGGATTTCGGTGACGCTGGCAACACTAAAACGATCTGGAATTAGCACTGTGCTTCTCTGCTTTATGGGACACTGTGGAGAGAAAATAGTACTTACTGATCGAGTCCAATCCAGTTCAAGAACGGAAGCCCTTCGGGAATATGACGAGCGGCTACCTTGCCAGCAACGGAGCATAAGAGTTGACCATGTGTCAAGCAAACAGCTTTAGGATGCCCAGTACTTCCAGATGTGAACATAAGTAAAGCTATATCGTCTGATTGTGGGGCTACAGGAATAACATTGTGTCCATTTCGAAATCCATTTGCTAAATGTAGTATAGTGGATCTGAGATCTTCAACGGTGCAAGGTTTCAGAACATCTTGATCTGAAAATTGATCAAGCAAACTCCGTCTCGTAATGCAAATAGGCCCATTTAAAAGACGATGAAGATGTTCGATGTGATTCTTTCGCTGCGCTGGAAGATTTGTGAAGGGTGTGGACATGGCAGGAATTCCTCCGGCGAGTACCACTGACCAGAGCCAAATTATGTTATCCAGATTATCGCTCAAGTGAAGAAGAACGATAGATTTCGGCTTGAATCCCTCAATACTAGAAATTAGATGAGCATTGCGCTCAGCTACTAGCAGTAGCTCATGGTACGATAACTCTTGACCGTTGGTGGTGTTACCAAATGGATAAGCGATGATACTCTTATTGTCGGCTCTCCCAGCAGCAACTCTTAAGAGTCGCTCAAGATTCAGGATATGTGCCATTAGACTTCAGTGTCTTAGTAGGGTACAAGATAGAAACAGAAATTAGAATGTTGAATCACCAAGGAGTAATCACTTTAAATGAGTGTCAAGAAATCCCAAAGTTGTAAGAAAGATTTTACTACACGAGTCAAGACTAATAATAGTCTCTGCTTTCGTAACTTCTTCTTGACCAGAACTTGCCCCTGTCTAACACACTACTCAGAATCTCATGTAAGCTCCCATGAGGCGGATAAGTTACGATCATCTTGTTAGCACAAACTTTTGTTCCGTCAAGCACTTAACGGCGTGAAATCATGAGAAATACAAGGGCAGCATACGCCGTAAAGAAAACTATCACGAAGCCCTCCTAATTGGCGATCAAATCTCCACTACCAACACGACCTCTTAACTCCATATCCTGTAGTAGATGTCCAGTATTTGCGGCAAAGCACTTGTTAACCCGCAACTATTAATAGTATCAAGGATGGAAATGAAGAAATTTAACATTATCATCCTCATGTTGGCTTTTTTTCTTCAGACAGATGTATTACTTAGAGGGAAGAAATAAAATTGATATTTAGGTCTCTGCAAGTACGGAGAAAAGGATCCATTTGCAGAGAAGGGATGTATATGCCTCAGACTTGAATGGTCCGCATTGAAATCCAAACGACCCGACAAATTTAGTGATTAAGGATTTAACATGCTACTAATTTTAGAACATTGAATTTTTAATATCTCAAAGTTGACGGCACATATTTTAGAGGATTGGTTTACTGTTGGTTGGTAACTTTGGAATCCATTCGGTATAACCTAGTAACTAATGGATCAAATGTAACGCTGAAGATTCCTCACTGATAAATTAAGACCATAAGCCGTAAATTATATGTAATTACATTACTTCTCTGTAGTCAATCTCTCTCATCATTTTTCTTTCAGATTATACATAAAATTTGTGTGTTTCAAATATTTCACGTATTTTCCACAAAATGAGTTCAGTTGTGAGTTCAGCGATTGCAGTGAGCATCGTGCTCCCAATCTTCGCAACTTGCGCTGTCATTGCGCGTTTTTTCGGCCGAAAGTTAAGGAAGATGTCTTTCCTAGCAGATGATTGGGTCATCTTGTTTGCTTTGGTATACAGTTTCCGTGTAGCTGAAAACGAGAAATGCTCATTCATTCTTTAGATTACAATCATCACAACATATGTTCTGAATATTTTTGGCCTAACTATTATTATAAGGCTTTTTTTAGTGGTCACCATTAATGCTGATCGTTTTGAACAGGGGGGTGCTGATCACACAAAAAAAGCAAGTTCGGTTATCACCCCTTAACTTTTTTAATATAGCAATAATTATATAATAATTATATATTTCTAAATCAGATTTAATCAAGGATTTTATATATATAATTTATTTTAATTTATTTTTTAAATTAACGGATCTATACTAGTTTGAAAATTTATATAATATTGAAAAAGTAAGTTTCGATTTCAAAGAATGTAAAGTAATTTTTAACAAAACTTTGAACTCTTTAATAATTTAATTTATATTAATATAATATATATATATTAAAGCATTTTATTATTTATATTATTAATATTTTAATATTATTATATAATATATATTCTTTTATA